>RJWM01020686.1:0-36698 GCA_004363535.1 Dasyprocta punctata | reverse complement strand
ATTCCAATTAAGAAAGTGTGAATTTGTAGTCTGTAGTTATCTACCAACTATACCAGTTTGATAGCTACCTTCCAAAAACTAGTTAGAACAGGATATTCTTTTCAAGTCTAGGAATCTGGATCTCCAGAGCCTATTTGGAAATACCCTAGGACATTTTTGGTTGTCAAAACTGGAGCTTAGAAAAAGCATTTAGTGAGTGGAGACCATGATGTTCCTAAACGTTAAAAGCACAGGATAGCCTCTCACAACACAGAATTATCTTTTCCCAAATACCAATAATGCAAAGGTTGAAACAGGTGCAGTTAGTTAAAGAAAAGGATGACCTCAGAAAAAACAGAAAGCTCTGCCTACTCTATAATAGTTCACAGAAAGGTAGCTGAGGGGAATTAGGTAAAGCTAAAATGTTATGGGTCACAGGAGAGATGGGACTGAGGGTTTAAAAAATGTTATAGTAGGAAGAATGTGGGCTATGAGACACAGAAAAAAGAAAGAGAGAAAATGAGAAGAATTGAAAACATTATGAATTAGTGCAATTGTATGATCAACAACTTATTTGCTTCTCATATGGTTGGAATCCCTAAGTGACTGGTATAAACTCATTTGAAACCTAAGCAGTCACTAAGTTAAGTGCTTTTAATGACCATATTTCACAAATAGCAAGACCGAGACCTTTGATCCAGCTCTCTCTGTACCAAGACCCAGACCACACAGCCCATAAGTCCATGCTCTTGGCCAGTCACCACTTCATTCCCCTTGAGATTTTCAAGAGCTCTTTATAAACAAGAGCCTTTTCCAATTAACATCTCTGTTGTGCTATCTAGATGTGTTCCGTTTTTAGTTTTATTTGATTTTCTAAATGTGTAAAGTCAGGATCCCAACATGGGGCTCATGTCTTCAGCGAAATTAA
The DNA here is from genome assembly GCA_004363535.1 of Dasyprocta punctata. Taxonomy (NCBI): domain Eukaryota; kingdom Metazoa; phylum Chordata; class Mammalia; order Rodentia; family Dasyproctidae; genus Dasyprocta; species Dasyprocta punctata. The sequence goes on along the minus strand of RJWM01020686.1, from coordinate 35,791 downwards.
AAAAAAAAATTTTTTGTTCTCACATTTGGGATCTAGAATGTGAAAGTCAAGTGCTGCCTCGGTTGAAATCATCTCTTTACAGATGAGTCCCACTCTACCTTCCAGATTGCTGAAATATTGGTGTAAAGAGCTGACCCGTCAGCAATGTCATCCAGACAGTTTTCAGAATACATTAAAGGAATACCACAGATGCAGAACCAAATTCCAATCATAACAATCTAGGGAAATTGATGTGAGTCCAGCTGTACCAAGTGAAAAAATAAATCTATGTGGCACTTTAGGGGCTCCCTGAATTTTTAAAGAACTTGTGGCTATCTTTTGGAGAATATTAAGCTGATTGTTTATACTTCTACATCCAAGAATTCAGTTTGCAAAATGTTTGGAAGTTAATAAAAGCGATCTCAACATGATGTGAGACATACTCTGACCTGGTCTTCGCCACTTTCCAACTCAACACAATTCCCTGAGCTAAAATACATAGCTGCCAAACTTAAATTTATCAATCTAAGCTGCTCGTCACTAAAAACTTGAGGAATTCTTGAGAAGCATTCCACAACAGGACAGAAAAAGTGTTCAAGGTATGCTGAAAATATGCCTCTATAAATATTCAAGATGGATAAAGCTGCTTGGGCAGTTGGAGTTGCCACCATTTGTGTTCTTGCCACAAGAACTGAGAGCCATGAACTCCACAGATCTGAGCAAACCTCTCCCCGGTCCAGAAATTGAGGACCACTGCATGAAGAATGACTGGAATTCATGGCCCACATTCCTAAGTGTGCATCAGCTGCAGAAGAAGGAATTCAACCTTTGATGATATAGAGCCCATCATCTGCCAAGGACAGCAGAATGGGGACTGAGACTCAGAAGCGCAGGTTGAATCCACACTCTCAACGCCAAAGTGACCAACAATTCCTTGAGTCAATCCACCCACTAAGACAGTGAAGAAGTAAGAATCAGGAAACCTAGTAAAGTTAGGATCTGCAATACCAGAACAGTCAAAGACAATTATTTGTAAGTTGTGTAATTTATGGCACTGTCACTCAAAGTAGTCTCCAGTGGTAGAAAGCAAGATTAGTGGATAGAAAAGATGCCCTGATTTTCATCTGTGGCCATGTAGACTGTGTCCAGGGGCAAACAATAACTCATTCATTCAAATATAATTTGTTGAGTATCTGTTATTTACAGACTTTCTTTGAAGTGATTGGGGTAGAGAAGAAACAATAGTCAGATGATCTTTTCACAATTCATCTGGTCAAGAGGTTTCATTCAAGACAGTCTGCTAATTTTCTTGTTCAGTTAGCAGACTAAGGTACAAACATCCCTTGTCTAGCAGATTTCCATACCCTTGGAGATGGGAAATATAGGTTTAATAAATACAGTGAGGGACCACAACCTGGAAAAATCACTGAGAATTAAGCTTACTGTCTCTGCAGGTGGTAATGGCAAAATTTTTATCATAATTCATGCTAAGGCATAAATTAAAGAAGAATAAAGAAGGCAGTGCTAATGTTGAAGAGGAAGTGGTGGTGGAAAGTAGGCCTGTGTTTGATGTCATTTTCAGCCTCCCTTTCTCACTCCCTCCAAAGTCTTAGTGGAAAACCTGTCTTCAGACTACTGTGAAAATATTTCCAGTCTCTTCTTAATATGCTTTATCTCAGCACAGGTAACTGGAACTCTAGGTCTTTCTGTAGCAGCATAAACATAGACATGTACTTTAGTGATGTTTTATCAAAATTTGTATTAAATTGCATCAATGATAAGAGTGATTTGTCCTGTTGTTAAATTTGATTTTGCTTCTAAAAATGCATTAAAAAGTCTACACAGATAATTTAAATGCAGTTTTTACATACAGTTTCTTTTTTATTTTAAAGAGAAAAAAACAATAAAAACAATGATAGAGAATTTCAAAACAAGGTAATAGGAGATTAACAATGGTTGATATATTGTGTATTGTTACCTTCAAAGTAGTTGCTCAGTTTACAAGATACAGGCATGAAAAACTGATCAAACAATAGAAACACAAACTGTTCTTTTCAATGAACTATAGAAATTAGTAGTATAATTATCTTAGCTATCATATATATATATATCATGTGTGTCATGTGATATATATATATATATATATATATATATATATATGATAGCTAAGATATATCCCTTTCTTGTTTTCTCCTTTCTCCCATCCTAGTTGTTGATTCTGAGAAGTCTCTCTCCTTTCCACAGTATCTATTGTACATTTTGAATCTTATTTTCTCTTTCAGTATCTTGCACTAGGGAGACAATATGATGTTTTTGCATGCTAGTCTGATTTATTTCACTTATGACTATGGTCTCAAATTGCATTTGTTTACTTATAAAAACCTTGAGATTATCTTTCTTTGTAGCTGGGTAGTACTCTATTGTATAAAAATACTGTATCTTTTTATTCATTCCTTGGTTGATGGGCATTTGGGTTGTTTCAAAGATTTAGCTATTGTAAACTATGCTGCTATTAACATGGGTGCACATATGTCCCTGTGGTATGATGTTTTTAATTATTCTGGGAAAATATCCAGAAAGGGAACAGCTGTGTTGGCTGGGACCACTAATCCTAGTTTTTAAAGGAATCTTCACCCTGACTCCACCGTATACCAGTCTATACTCCCACCAATAGTGGACAAGTGTTGCCTCTCCTCATGGCCCTGCCAGCATTTGTTATTGGTTGATTTCCTGATCATAGACATCTTGCTTCTTTCTGGAATGAGATGGAATCTCAGTGTTATTTTAATTTGCATTTCTTGAGTAACCAGTCACATTGAACATTTTTTCATATATTTATTTGCCATTGGTATTTCTTCATCTGAGAAGTGCATATCTATATCAGATGCCCAGTTTTGGACTGAATCTTTAAATTATATTCTAGATCAAAGTCCTTTGTCTGAGGGACAGCTGGCTAAATTTTTTTCCCTACTTTATGGGTTTTCTTTTCACTCTGTTGACTGTGGAATGAACTCACAACCTCGCTCCTGCCAGACAGGCGCTTAAGCCACTGAGCCAAATGCCCAGCCCTGGTTTTTTGAGGCAGGTTTGCACTATGTAGCTGAAGGCTGACCTTGCACTCATGTGGTAGCCCAAGCCGGCCTCAAACTCGCAACGCTCCTCCTACCTCAGACTCCTGAGTGCTGTGATTAAAGGTGTGTGCCACCACACCCGGCTTGTTGGTGATTTTTTTGATGTGCAAAAACTTTTTAACAGAACAAGATCCCAGTTGTTGAATCTTTGAAGTACTCCAATGTAGTTTGTGTTTTGTTAAACTCTCTGCCTACACCTCTGGCTGCAATATTTCTACCTACTTTCTCTTCCAGTAGATTTATTGTCTCTCTTTTAATATGTAGATCTTTGGTCCATTTTGACTTTAGTTTAGTTCATGGTAACAGGCATGAGTCTAGTTTTAGTCTTTGGGATCTGGAAAGCCAGTTTTTTCAGTACCATTTATTAAAGAGGCTTTCTTCCAGCAAATGTGTTTGACTCCTTTGTCAAAGATAAGGTGGCTGAGTGTATTTGTAGATGTGTCTGCGTCTTCTAATCTATTCCACTGATTCTGAAATCTGTTTTTTTTTTTGCCATGCTGATTTTTTCACTATAGCTTTGTAGTGTAATTTCAAGTCAGGGATTGTGATGCCTCCTATCTTGCCTTTGATGTCCAGGATTGACTGTGCTATTCTAGGTCTCTTCTGGTTCCAAATGAATTTTAGAAGCATTTTCTCTAGATATGAGAGGTATGGAGTTTTAATCAGAATTGCATTAAATCTGTATAACAGTTTTGAGAATATGACCACTTTCACTACATTGGTTCTTCCTATTCATGAGCAAGGATATCTTTCCATGTCCTGATATTTTTTTCAACCTACTTTTCCAGAGTATTGTAATTTTCAATGTATACATTGCTTACTTCCTTTGTTAGATTGATTTCTAAGTATTTCATTTTTTTGGATGCTCTTATGAAGGGTGTTGTTTTCCTAGTTTCTCACTTGGTGAGTTTGTTGTTTGCGTACAAGAATGCTATTGATTTTTGAATGTTAACTTTTTATCAAGATACACTACTGAATTTGGCTGTTAATTTTAGAAGTCTTTTGGTGGAGTTTTGGGAATCTTCTATGTAGAGTTATTGTGTCATCTCAAATAATAATAATTTAACTTCTTCCTTTCCTATTTTTATTCCTTTTATTTCTTTCTCTTGTCTAATTGCTCTGGTTCATGTTTCCAGAACTATGTTGAATATGAGTGGTGACTGTGGATATCTTTGTCTTTTTCTTGTTTCTGATTTTAGAGTGAAAACATTCAGTTTTTGTCCATTTAGTATGATGTTGGCTGTTGGTTTATCATAGATGGCTTATATCAGATTGAGGTAAAGACCATCAGTTCAGATTTACTATAGGGTTTATATCTTGAGTGACTGTTAGGTTTAGTCAAAAACTTTTTCTGAATTTATTGAGATGATCATTTGATTTTTTGTCTTTTGTTTAGTATGATGTCGGCTGTTGATTTGTCATAGATGGCTTATATCAGATTGGGGTAAAGACCATCTATTCAGATTTACTGTGGGGTTTTTATTGTGAATAAGTGTGGGACTTTGTCAAAAGCTTTTTCTGCACCTGTTGAGATGATCATGTGACTTTTGTCTTTGGCTCTGTTAATATGGTGTATCATGCTTATTGATTTGTATATGTTGATCCATCCCTGCATTCCTTGGACGAATCCCACTTGGTCATGATGTATAATCTTGATGATTTGCTGCATTCTGATTGCTAGTATTTTACTAAGAATTTTTACACCTATGTTTGTTAGGGAAATAGTACAATAGTTCTCTTTATTGATTGAGTCTTTCTCTGGTTTTGGTATCAGGGTAATATTTGCCTCCAGGTAAGAGTTAGGGAGGATTGCTTCCCTTTCATTTTCATTAAAGGATTTAAGAAGTATTGGCATTAAATCTTCTCCAAATTTCTTTTAGAATTCAGCCATGAGTCCATTAGCACCTGGACTTTTCTTTATTGGTAAATTTTTAATTATGTTTTCAATTTCATTAACTGATACTGGGTTTTCTGAATTTTTATGTCTTCTTGGTTCAACTTTGGTAATTTGTATATTACTAGGAATCTATCCATTTCTTCTGTGCTTTCAATCTTATATGAGTAAAGATTTTTGAAGTAGATATTGATTATCTTCTGAATTTCCTCATGATCTCTGGTGATTTCACCCTTTCCATTCCTCATTGTGTGAAGTTGTAGTTTTTTTCTTTTTTGATAAGGTTGGCTAGGGATATGTAAATTTTATTTATTTTTTCAAAGAACCAACTGTTCTATTTATTAATTCTTTGTATCATTTTCTTAGTCTCCATTGCATTAATTTCTGCTCTGATCATTATAATTTCCTCTCTTGCATGGGTTTTGGGCTTGATTTTCTCTTCTTTTTCTAGAAGTTTGAGACACAGCCTTAGGTTGTTTATTTGTATTCATTGTTTCCTTGATATGAGAATTCTCTGCTATAAATTTTTCTCTTAGGACTGCTTTCATCATGTCCCACAGGTTGTGGTATGTTGTATCTGCATTTTTATTTGATTGTAGACATTATTCAGTTTCTTTTTTAACTTCATCTGTGATTCAATTTTTGTTCAGGATGGTGTTATTTAATTTCCACGTGTTTATGAAATTTCTGCAGTTTCCTTTGCCATTAATTTCCAGTTTCATTGCACTATGGTCAGATAATATGCATAGGATAATTTCAATTCCTTTTCACTTACTCAGGCATTTTCTATGGGCTAGTAAATTGTCTATTTTAGAGAAAATCCCGTATGCAGCTAAGAAGAATGTGAATTCTGATGTTGTTACATGGAACACTCTGTAAATATCTACTAAATTCACTTGTTCACATGTTTGATTCTGTTCTGATATTTCTTTGCTGATCTTTTGTCTAGTTGTTCTATCTCTCCATGGCAATGGGGCATTAAGTTTCCTTATTACAGCTCTGTTACTGTTTATTAGATTTTTTATGTCTATTAATATTGTCTTATATGGTTGAGTACTCCTGTATTTGACGCATACATATTTATGACTATCTCTTCTTGAATTTTCCACTAAAAATTATGTGGTGACCTTATTCATCTCTTTTGATCATTCTTGGTTTGAAGTTCACATTGTTTGCAAACAGAATACTTACCCCTGCTTTTTTCTGGCTTCCTGTTGCATTGAGTATTGTTTTCCATCCTTTGATTTTCAATATGTGTTTCTTGTATTCAGAATATTGTTGGATTTCTTTCTTGATCTATCCTACCAATCTATTTCTTTTGATTGGTGAATTGAGGCCATTTACATTGATGGTTCTAACTGGTTATGTATTGGATTATCTTCGCCATGTTATTCTCCCTCCCCTTTATTCCCTCCTTTTCCTCTCTGTTTAATGGCTTGCTCTGCCTGGTGGTTTTTTTCTGTGTTGTTCTTGGAATTGTGGTCATTTTTATCTTTGGGTAGAATATCTTTCAGTACTCTTTGTAGGGTTGGTTTGGTGGTCATGAATTTTTTCAGTTGTTCTTTGTTATGAAAGTATCTTATTTCTCCATTAATTTTGAAAGATAGTTTTGTAGGGTACATCAGTCTGGGTTGGAAGATATTTTCTTTCAGGACTGAAAATATAGCACTCCAAGCTCTTGTTGACTTGAGGGTTTGTGTTGAGAAGTTTGCCGTGATTCTGATGGGCTTTAGCTTAAAAGGTGATCTATTTCTTTTCTCTCACAGCTTTTAATCATCTATGCTTGTGCTGAATTTCTGGGAACTTGTTTATTATATGTCTGGGTGTAGATTTATTTTGTGTATGGCTACCTGGAGGGCTACATGTCTCACTTATCTGTATGTCAGATTCTTTTCCCTTGGGAAATTTTCTGCTATTACTTCTGCAAATAATTATTTTATGTGATTTGTGTTGACTTTCACTTTTTCATTAACACCAACTATTCTTATATTATTTTTCTTTGCATCATCTTGCAGCTGTTGAAGTGTTATTTCCTGATCATTTATTATTTTCAAGTGATCTTTACTTTCATGATCTCTAGCTGTGTTCCTGTCTTCAAGGTCTGAAAGTCTGTCTTCCATTTTGTTCAAGTGATTTTGCCAGTTTTCAATGGAATTTTTATTTATTTATTTATTTATTTATTTATATTTTTTTGCGGCACTGGGAATCAAACTCACAACCTCGCACCTACCAAGCAGGTGCTTAAACCACTGAGCTAAACACCCAGCCCTGTTTTTTTGAGGCAGGGTTGCACTATGTACCTCAGGCGAGTCTTGTGCTCACATTGTAGCCCAAGCCAGCCTCGAACTCACAATGCTTCTCCTACTTCAGCCTCCTGAGTGCTGGGATTAAAGGCTTCAATGGAATTTTTGATTTCTGGGATATACGTTTGAATCCATTTCCATTTAATTCTTTCCTACATTGATCATTTTCTGTTTCCATCCTCTTCCTAGCTTTGCCTATTTTTTAATCTATATCCACTCTAGATTTGATGAGTGATTCCTTTATAAATGTTGACTTTTTTTTTAAACCTGAGAGAGTGTTTCTGATCTGATTTCCTCTATAGCCTCATGGATTTGTTTCTTCACTTCAGTTGCTACCATTTCAGAAATTTCACATGTGTGTCTTCCATTTTCCTCTGTCTTGTTGTCTCCTGGTTTTGCTCTCAATAAGCTGGACGTCTGAGATTGTACAATGCTTCTGTGTCTTGTCCTTTTTTAATTCAAAAATTTACCGGGGTTAAGAAACGTGGCACATGCCTGTAATCCCAGCACTCAGGAGGCTGAAGCAGAAGGATCACTGCAAATTTGAGGCCAGTCTGGGATACAAATTGAGTTCGAGGCCAACCTGAACTACACAGTGAGACTCTGTCTCAAAAAGACAAAAACAAAACAAAACAAAACAAAAAAACACAAGGAAACAAACAAACAAAGCAAAACCCCACCTAACAAACAAACAAACAAACAAAAAACTCTAAAAGACAGACAAAACAAAACCCAACTTACCAAAATCAGTATTGCTTATATACACCAATAGCAAACTACACACCCAAAGGCATTCAGAAAACAATTTCTTTTAAAATATTATTTAAAATTAAAAATAATTAGAAATGAAATATTTGAAAGATTCATACACAGTGATACCAGGAAAGAAAGTTGACAAAAATAAATAGAAAGCTTTTCCATGTTTATGGATTACATGAATCAATATTGTTAAAATTCCACCATAGAAGTGATGTTCACAACCTGATAGAATTCTCTAGCTCCTCCCTACAAAAATCCAACTATTAGCTCCGAACAAATAATAATATCATCCCAAGTAACCGAAACAATGGGGGCTGAAACATCCACTTGGACTGAAGATCTGGAAACAATCACCTGGATAGTGTAAGAAGAGACTTTCATTCTGGCAGCATTGTCTCTTATCCAAATGTGTACATATCTGAACACAGAAAACTCACTGAGACCCATCCTTTTTATAGAGAGAGTTAGAGGCAAATGCACAGCTTGTTTACCATTCTGGGACCCCTTTCAGGAGGTAATTTCTTGCCTTCTCTGGAAGAAATGCTGGAGATATTAGCATGGCTTGAACTCCTGGAACTGAGTAGAAACAAAAAACAGGGATAGGGCTCACCGTGTTTACACTGTGTACCTGGGAATTGTTCTGCTCTCTAGTGAGCAGTGGTTTACCACCAGAAAGTGTATACATCAGCACTATCCAGCGGGAAGCATGGTCAACAGGTTGCCTACTGATGAGACAATTTTTAATTAGCATATGATTGTAATTTGTCCCTTTATAGATTATTGTTGAAATTCTATTATCTCCTGGCTCAAGGAAGGCCCAAGGAGAGCACAAGAGGTTTAAGGCAGGCTTGACTCCTTGAGTTAATTCCTCATACAGTTCTGGAATTCTCCTTGAACTTTCCTTGAACCAAGAGATGGGGACAGTTCAACAATTATCTACAAAGGGAGCATTTGGTGTCACTTGGTGTCAGTTGCTGCAAACTTCAATCCAGCCACACTTTGGTACACTCCTTAATCCTTGCCTAACCTGAAAATCAGGGCCAAGGTAGCAATTAATCATACAAGAAAGATGTGGTGACCTCCAGTTTCAGCAGTCAAATGGTTAACACATCAGTCTCTGGTTCTGAAGGCTACCCTAAAATGAGAGGCAAGCCTGTGACCATGCATGTCCCTTTAACACAACCCCTGGACCTTTCTACCATAAACAGCAATGTAGGATACATCACACAACTTCTGTGTCCAGCATGTGGCTCTGCCCAACTGCAGATCACAAACTTCAGTACTCAACAGTAAGAAAGACAACTTACAACAATGCCCAAACAGAAGCAATCAGCCAGGCAAAACAGCTCTGCCTTACTGTAGAGTCCAGTCCATGATCCCATCAAACTGCAGAAAACTGCCAGGAGTTCAGTTCAACCTCAGAACACAGTTAACAGCCCAGCCCAACCAGAAAACTCTGCAGTCAAGTCTGTCTTTCCAGGACTACAAACAAATGGTACAGACAAATTCCCAGGCCAGACAATGTAGGTAAAGTCTATGATAACAAAAGAACACTAGAAAAGCCTGGAAATTATGGCTATTTCCTCAAATGTGGACAGAAAGTCAGGAGAAAATTACACTGACATAGAGAAAACTGGCAGAAGAAGGGGAACAACAAAGATCAGGGCAGAGATAAATAGAATAAAGACTGGAAAAACAATGAAGTATAATGAAACTATGACTTAGTTTCTGAAAAGTCAACAAAATTGACAAATTCTAAGCTAGCCTAATTAGGAGAAAAAAAAACATTTAAGACTCAAATAAAATAGAAGTGAAGGAGGAGACATTATGACTTATAGCACAATGGATAAAGGGATAAAAAGAACTGTTATGAACAATTATACAAAAAAATTGATAACCTAGAAAAAATAGATAAATTCCTAGACATATATAACTTTCTGAAACTGAATCATGAAAAAATTGAAAATCTGAGCAGAGCTATTAATAAGATTGAATCAACAATTGTCTCCTGTAAGATAAAAATTAAAGACAGTATCATATGAATATATTAGCTTACTCTACATTGTATACATGTATCATACATTACAGTGTAGTCTATAAACATTATTCAGTTATGATTTGCTAATTAAGATAAAATTTTAAAAAATGTCCATACTAGCCAAGGAAATCTATAGATTCACTACAATGTCCTTAAAAATTCCAATGATAGTTTTATAGAAATAGGAAAGTAATGCTTAGATTCACATGTAACTACAAAAGACCATGAAAACTGAAAATAATAATGTAGAAAAAGAACAAAACTGAAGATATTGCACTCCCTAATCTTTAAATCTATTAAAAAACTACAGCAAAGACAAAACAAAACAAAATAACACAAAACAGCACACAGCATAGTACCAGCACAAACACACACACACATAGATCAGTGAAACAGAATAGAAAGCCCAGAAAAAAATCTACACATTTACAGTCAAACAATATTTCACAAAGGTGCCAAGAACATTCAATAGGGAAACAGGAGTTTCTCACGTAAATGATATTAGGAAGACCAGATAGCCACATGCAGAAGAATGAGATTTGATTATTCCATCTCATATAGAATCCTCTCTGCCTTCAATATGAGATCTACATTCCTCTTTGGGGTATTTCCAATTTTACATAAATGCTGCTCTGGGGAGCATTTACTAACTTACTGTGGTGCTTGTCCCACAGCAGGAGAAAAGAACATGTTCATGTCAGACTAGATGATAAGGTTGCAGAAGAAAATTTGCGCTTTGCCAGTGGGGATCAAGCCTATGGCAGACAGAGATGGGTAGTGTGAGCAGAAGGGTGTTTTAACAGGGAATTCTGGGTCATGGCAGTCTGGTCTGTGGTCTATGGCCTCCACTGGTGACTGCACTCTATGACTTCTCTCCACAGGCTCAAAGTGGATCTGAACCTCCCTCTTTCTTAAATGCCATCACCAGTCCTATTTCCTTGGAGCTACTCTCTTAAGTCATTTGTTGCGATAGTCCTTCATTTGAGAAGGACATGCTTGGTGGCAGCTAAAGTCAGTAAATAACTTGTTTTGCTTTACATTGAGCAGTGAATGATGGCACATTGCAGGCTTTAGGGAACTACAACCTAGAAGAGAAGATAAACACTGCACAAATATTTACGTGTGTGATAACTGAGCACTTAAGCAAAATGTAGGTGGGTGAGGGTGAATGAGAGGAGAATGGACTGTGTATTGGTATTCAAATCTAGATGAAAAAATAAATAATTACTATGTCATATAGAGTGCTTGTCTAGAAACAAGTGTAGAGTCCATTTTTAATCCCAACAGCAAACAATTTCATGTAGCTGTAAAAGCTACACTGGGTATAACACATGTCTCCCTGTCAGTGAGACTCAAGCATTTCAGACTGGCCAACAGGAGGGTCCCCTTTCCTCATGAATTCAAAACTGACTTATAGCACGCTTCTCAGCCTCACCCTGAGTCTCTGTCTGAGTCCCTATTTCATATCTTGATGTACTCAATCTTTTGTTTTTTGTAATGGAGCTCTTTTGCTTCATATTTTTCTAATGGAGCTATCCTCTTCTCACAACCCATCTGTGCTCAGAACAGAGTTCACAGTGAACCTGAGGTGATGGAAGAAGCAACTCCTAGCCCAATTGCTTCTCCCTAAGCATGAGGAACTCCAGATTCTCCACAGTGAAGATTTGGTCATGATCCTGACATGCTGAGGACCTGGGATAATGTGATGAAAAAAAGAACCTTACTCAGGAGGAGTTGACGACCTATCAGCACGTGCTTCCTCTAGACCAGGAAGTGCTTTATCTGAGGTTTAGTTCTGGGGTGAACCTTCTGAGGAGGCGTATGAGTAATCAATGAGCAAGCGAATAAACAAGGTCAAATCTTGTCCTTGGCAACATTTGACTGATGCTGTGAAAGGCAGCTGAGTCATTTTTGGGCAAGAGGAGATGAGGAAGCCTGAAGTTGCACCTTGAGAAGACTTTTCTTCCTGGAGTTTATACTTGGTTTTGGCTTGTCAGGTGCATGGATTTGAGATAAAAATAATCCTTTGGTCATGATAGATGCTCATCCTTGGTCCATACTGAACCTTCTTAATTAATGTATCTTTCTATCCTTTATTGAAATATTTCATCTATCCTATCTTACATATCTATTCATTACTGAAACAACAAACATAAAGTATTTACCACCCAAATAAAAATAAGAACTTTCATAGTAATTTCATCTACCTATGTAGTTCACCAATAAATCACACACTCTTCTTGTCCAATCTGAAGTAAGAATGGTCTTACATCTTTTGCTCATAATTGTTTTATTTCCTTTTGGTATGTTTGCCATTTTTCATTTATTCCAGAAAAGTATTGTGTTTAACTGTTTTTTCTATCTTTAGGGAAGATTCCTGGAAATACTATTTATATACCAAAAAAAAAAAGTCATCCATATAAGTATCCAGTTCTGTGAGCTTTGATAAACAACCCTGCATGTAAACAAAACTAGAGGCAAGACAGATAGCAGCATTATCACTTGAAAATACTCCCTCATGAGCTTATGTAAGGAGTATCTTTCCTGTATCAGACCTTGACAATCACACTGATCCATTTTTAGTGCTTATAACTTTGCCTTTCCAGAATGTCATATCATTGGAATCACATATTATTGGAATCACATCTCTTTTAAAAAGGGGGAAAAGAAGCTGAGGATGAAGATTAGTGCAAAGATCCTATACTAGAAAGCAAAAAAGTAGTTCCTTTAACACTGAATAATACGTTTGAAATTCATTCCTGTTGTCTCACGTATCAGTAGTTCTTTCCATTTTTATTGGTAAATACTGTTCTATTGCGTAGATGTACCCCACTTTGTCTTTTCATTCATTTACATGTTAAAGGACATTAAGGATCAGAAAAGTTACAAATGAAACCATTATAAACATTACCCAATGTGTTTTTCTACAAATAAGTATATTTCCTCTTGACTAAATATTTAAGAATGGGATTTTTAGGGTAAATATTTGTTTTTTTAAAAACCTGCCAAATTGTTTTCCAAGGTGTCTCAATGATATGTATTCCCATCAACAATGTTTGAGAGTTCTAGTTGTTTCACATCCTTGATGGTATTTTGGGCCAGTTGTTTTTCTTTTTACCTTATCATTCCAACATGTGCGGAGTGGTATTCCATCTTGTTTTAAATTGGTATTCCCCTAGTGACTAAAAACACTGAATGTCTTTCATATGCTTATTTGTCTTCCATATATCTCCTTTATTGAAAAATATCTTCAAATGTTTTTCCCATTTTAATCAGACTGTGATTTACTTATGGTGTTTTTAAACATTCTGAACAGAAGCCCTTAATCAGATATGTGTTTAGCAAATAACTACTCTAAGTCTATACATTTTCTTTGTATTTTCTTATCAGTGTCTTTTGAAAAGCAGAAGTTTTAAATTTTGATAAACTCGAATATTTTTGTAATTTGATCTTTTTGTCATATCTGATAAAACTTTTGGTGTAACCCCAATCACAAATACTTGCTCTTGTATTTCATTCTAGGAGTTCTGTTGCTTTATCCTTTACAGTTTTGCATATTATTTATGCTGATTTAATTTTTGTGTATGGCATTGAGTATAATTTTTTAACATATGGACTTGCAATTGTCAGTGTCATTTGTTATATGACTGTCCTTTCTCCAGGCAATGATCTTCAAATTTCTGTTTAAAGTGAATTATTGCTGGGAGTTTGGCTCAGTGACTGAAGTGCCTGTCTGACAGGCGCGAGGTTGTGAGTTTGATCCCCGGTGCCGCAACAAAACAAAACAAAACAAAACAAAAAAACACAAATAAATAAAGTGAATTATTTATATTTTCTGTTGTTTTTTTTTGTTCCCTGTGTCTCATAGCTCTCCCTCTGCACTGCTGCAGATCTCAGGAGGGAGCATCCATTTCCTCACTATTAAGCATGATGTAACTTGTTAGGTATTTCTTGATGCTGTCTATCACAGTGAGGACATTTCCTTCTGTCCCTCATTGGAGGAGAGGTTTTTTTTTTTTTTTAATCATGAATTGCTATCGAGTTTTATCAAGTGCCTCTTCTGCTTCTATTGGGATGACTCCAGGTTTTTGTTAGTCTGATGTGAGTGCAGCACTGTCTCTACTCCACCAGGTGTCTCTTTAAAATTTCTGGTCTGTCTGAAGTTTTCTACATTTATAAAAAAGGGCACGTTTTTAGAAATTATGAGAATCCCTTATGTGGTCTAATTATGAGCTGATTTCTCAGTGTCTGAGTGAAAGATGAGGTCTACAATAACTCCATTTGTCCAAATCACAGTGGCTGAATAGGACTAACAATTCAGAATCTCCACAAAATGTCTTGGGATCTCCAGAGCAATGTGCCGCATGGTGTCAGAATCCAGTTGGACAGCTCTCGTGACACATGGCTCAGCCTGCCCTGCCTATCTTGTACCAGCTCACAGCCTCACTCTCCTCCTTCCTCAGAGGAGTTCAGCAGCCTCCTCACCTCTATGAGTCACCCAAAAACTGTGGACTCCACCCATCCTTTGAGACTGCTCTTCCATGACTGTTAGTAGGGACTCAGGATTATGCCCATTTAAACCAAAGAGCTATTTTGGACTGGTTTGCACTGAACAATAAGTCAGTTAAAAGTTATTAATTTCTACAGAAGGATCTGAGCATCCAATGAGATTAAGTCATGTTACACACGTCATTCCCGCATGCTATTTCTCTCATGTGCCACAGTCATCTTCATCATTTGCTGCACTTGTGGGTGATCAGATTATCAGGTGTCCCTGCAAGGGAAAGATGTCTTTGTGTTTCACAGCTGTGTTCTCAGTAATGAGCATAGTGTCTGGGCTACAACTGATGAAGGTAGAAATTAGGGGAGGTTAGCAACTGAGGGAGAGGAATTTGAGAAAGAGCAGCTCATGATGCCACTAGGAAGGAGGAGGATCATATATGTGGGAGAAAAGAAAGCAGGTGATGTGCCCATGTTGGTCACACGCAAAGATCAGGTTATGGCTTCCTGAGGGTTATTAGCACCATTTCCATTGGGCTGATCTCTTCTTGTGTGGTCATTCACACCAAGACACTGTTGAAGAACTACTTTGGGACACAAGTTATAAACTAGGACTCCCCATGTAAATCAGAAGGGAGAATGACCGTGTGTGCCAGGCTGACCCTGTGTCTAAGGCTGCACGGCAAACAGTGTCCATCCTCACTTCTCAGATCACTCATACTCTCTGCGATCCAGTTCAGTATCTGTCCAGTTCTGGAGATCTTTACAATGTGAGAGACATGGCAGATAAAACTGAAATGAGACTGAGAAAGGAAGCTGGCTCTAGAGGGATTAAGATGGCCATTTTGCAGACAACACAATGGTGGGAGGGTACACATTTGTTTCCCAGCTATGTCCTCCACCACCTCCATCTCCAGCTTCTATTCTCCCTGAAAGAATCTTGGAACAACTCACAGGCTCCCTGTTTCATCCTATACGTGTTTTCCAATTATGTGAGGAAAACATGATGATCTAAAGACAGAATTGAGTCCTATAGGTTTTAATGGTCAAAAAGAAGTATATTTTATATCATTAATTATATAAAATATAATTAATTGACTATGTATACTGCTTAGCAGTTACATAACTGTTTTTTGCCAGTTAACACAAAGGCATTAATATTTTTCTCTGCCGTGAAGTATAAGTCCACTGCATAATACTGTTTAAATAACAAAATGATTTATATTATGTATGAATTATTAAAGTTTAATTATAGCTCTAATTATATTTTTCTTTAAATGTTACAAGAAGCTGTAATCATTCAAATAGGAAACCAGGTTTCAGGGTATAGTATTTTACAAAATCAAACAGAGGACATTTTCATCCCTGTAGCGTTTATCTACTTGTCCATCTAAATGTGACTCGTTTTACCCCTTAAAGCTTAGAAACTCCATGCTGCCTTCTGGGTGCTTTGAAGTCATCCCTGGGGCTGGTGATCGACAGGGCCCACGTGATCCCATCCACAGCCCAAGGGTCTCAGTGCCAGAAGCTATCAGGGCAGCAGAGGATCACACGTGAAGGCCATTGTGGTTGAGCTGCCTGGGTATTTTGTGCACAGTCTGGTACAAATATTTATCTCTTAGGATTTGTTCAGTGATTTATTTCTTTGTCTGTTTGTGTGCCTGTTCTTTTAAATCATGGTCTCAAGAAATACATCAGTCATAACCATGGCCGTTTCCAAGCAAGTTCATGACACAGACTGATACCCAAGACAAAGGGGCCAAAAGAGGAGGAAAGGAAGGAAGAGAAGGAGGGAGAGAGGGAAGGGAAGGCTCCCAGCAGACCCCAGTGGGAGACACATGGATGATAGTTTTGCTTCCTGGTCGAATCTCATTACAGGGACATTATGAAAATACCAGGAAAAGGCCAGAAGCCTAGTTCTGGGCACGTGCCCAGGTGTCACCTCCCCTGGGTGTGAAAGCAGCAGCAAGCTCAGCCTGTGCATCACCAGCTGTGCACAGGATAAAAGGGCTCCTTCCTGGGACTCCTCATCCACAGCCCACAGGTTCCTCAGGCACAACCTGCTCTCCTTCTACTGCCTCCGCTGCAGCCAGTGAGTACCAGCAGGGAGCGGGACTCAATTTGAGGTGGTGGAAGGAAACATTATGGTCACAGCAGAGGAGAAGGAAATGATGGGATCTGGAACAGAGAGTCAGAGGTAGAGGGCAAGGAGGGAGTAATGGGGAGGGGAGGTAATCGTGGAGGTGAGATCAGGAGGGAACCCTGTTGCAAAGACCAAGAACTTTGTGACCCTCAAAGGCTACAGGAATCTCCCGCATCGTCTTTCTCATCAGGCTCACACGTATTCCCCCAGAACGCTTTTCCCAAGTGGTTGCATCCTCTAGGTGTGCTTGGAGATATACCAACTTGGGTGGCCAGTTCAACAGATAGTGATGTATCCTGGGTACAGAGCGACATGGGAGACACCTGGCATGACTGAGCGCTTCCATCCCATCACCTTCCTCACTCTCATGCAGCTCTGTCCTAGGAACTTAGAGGGCAGGGCCCACTGACCATAAGTTTTTCACTGAGCTTTTTCCTTGCTCTCTCCAGGTTCCCTGACCCCACCGAGATGTCCTGCCAGCAGAACCAGCAGCAGTGCCAGCCCCCTCCCAAGTGCCCCTCCCCCAAGTGCCCCCAGAAGAGCCCAGCACAGTGTCTGCCTGCTGCCTCCTCCTGCTCTGCTCCCTGCTCTGGGGGCTGCGGTGGCCTCAGCTCCAGCTCTGAGGGAGGCTGCTGCCTGGGTCACCACAGGCGCCGCAGGTCCCACAGGTGCAGACTGCGGAGCTCGGACTCTTGTGATGGTGACAGTGGTCGGCAGTCTGGGTGCTCTGGCTGTGGCCACAGCTCTGGGGGCCGCTGCTGACCCAGATCCTGATGCTGAGATGAGAGATTTCTGAGGAACCAAGAATCTCCAAAGCCAAGGGAAAGCCTCAGGCTGGCACATCCTCTCCTGGGGATCCTAAGCTCTCTTTCTTGAACCGAGCGGCTGAGGCATTCATTGGGAGGGGGGTGTTTTCCGCCAAAGCCTCTCCCTCTGTACTTTCTAAAGTCCCAAACCTTCCCATTTTTCTGACAATAATAATACCTTTGTCTGACCTTGTCAACAAATAAAACTGTTTCTCTACACTACCTCTTGTCCCTTGACTCAGTTGCACCCAAGGCTGAATAGCAAGTTCCATTCTTCCCAGTTTTCAAAGGTCCATCATGCCCAGTACTAGGAATAGTTCTCTCTTAAGGGTGAAAAATTAAAGCTTCGGGGTTCACTTCATGAAAAAGGGCCCTGGAGAACTTTGAGAGCACAAGGTAAGAAGAATGCTAAATGTTGTGAGCTTGCTGAAAAGACTCTTGGAAAAACAACTTCCTTTCTTTTGTAATATGAAGTGGAGATGATCGGACATTGGAATTCCCAGTCTCTATAGATGAGGGTAGAGAGGATCAGAAAGATGGGAAGAATGAATCTGAAAAGGGTGGTGGAGGTGGCAGTGGAAAGAAAATTCTGAAAGAGGACGAGCAATTTGAACTGGAAACAGTGGATACTGGAGAGTGAGTTGAATTGGACAGTAAGTTCTGAATAAATTACAACTGACTATCTTGAAAAAGTGCTAGTGAGAACTTGGAGACATCAAGAAAACTGGAGGAAAAAAAGATACGAGAAATGTCTGAAGGATTACAGATTACAGACCCATAAATTTCTTTCAAGAGATTAATAGACATAGTTATTTTATAGTTACCCAAACATTCTCCTCTGAGAGTTTTTACCCCAACTTTGGAATGGTGCAGTATTTACCTCTCTTTCAAACCCAGATAATCATTTCCATGGAAACCCACCAGTGCTGTTCACTAGAATTTTCAAATACTGTTGCAGAAGGAAAAAGCCAAGATGAAAAAACCAAGCCATGATGGTGCTAGAGATAATTTCAGAAAGATGATGGAACTGCAGGCAAAGTTGAAATCTTTGTGAGAAGTCAGTTTCAGAATGGAACTGATAGAAAACCAAACCTGTGTAATACCTAATGAATTCAACAGAATCGAATAAGGTTTTTTCTTATTTTGTTTTTTTCATAAGTGCCACACTGGAAAATCATTTTGCTACAATATTCTTGGATACATAATTTTTTAATAAGTTGGAAGAACATAAGTCAAAAGGAATCTTAACTGAGTTGAAGCCAAATCTGCTTTGCCAGTAAAATCAATCAACTTGCTAAACAAAATTCTCCAAGAAAGTAGACACAAATATTGGACTTAGATCTGAGCACGCTTTGGGAACAGTGAGATAGGTTTCTTCTCAAAGACTTGAGTAAATCTTGGGAAGCACTGTGTAAAAATCAGAGGGAAGCCAAGTAAGTGAAAAGAGAAAATGGTCAAAACCCTTTTGAGAATATACAGCCTCACATTCATCTGTGGCGCACTCTTTAAGCCATGAACACTAATGAATTAGTTATGGCTTATTTGAAATTCATAGGAGCTTTGTCTGTTCACATGGACAGCAGCTTCGACTCATCAGGTCAAACTGTAGTTAGACACCAGCACCTGGGGGCAGCATTATTAGAATCCAGATTGCTTGGTGCTTGGGTTAAAGCTCAGCAAAAAACCTAAACTCTGCTTTAGCTTTCTCACCCAGAAATGTACTTTGACTGGTTAAAATAGTAGTTTGCCTGGAATATATTCCAAAACAGTATTTAATGGTAAATTGTAAGGCCAAGAATGAGCTCAATAGTAAAACTTTTCCTTGGAATGTGCAAAAATCTGACTCTCAAAGACCAAAATTAAATAAATAACCAAATACTTAGTTTTTATTTTTGATCTTTTGATGTAAAAATTGAAAGCAAGTTTTGGAGTCTCTGGTACAGGTAACAGATCTAGGGAATGCTGTCATTTTGAGTCATGAGGACCACACAGTGTTTTTTGGTGGAACCAGATGATCAAGTTTAAATTTAGCCTGAACCTTCTCTTTCTACGTCTCTGCCAGAGCGCGTGCTGAACTTTCAAAGCATTCCCTGAACGATTGAAACTATCACATGTAGCTCATTTCCTTTGCTTTTCAGGGCTCTATCTATGTTTATTCCCAACACTGTGCAAATGTCTTTGTTTGAATTCACAAAAGATTTCCATTCCAGCCCCAATTCAACAGCCCTCCAAAGAGTCTTGTGAGTTGAGCTACCATGGGGGAACTGTTAGTTTTCTGTTTCAGAGACAGGATCCTGAACCCCACAGTGGGTAGCATAGGGTTGAATACTAACAACGACTTGTTAAAAAATTTTTTTTTTTGCAGGGATAAAGAACAGTTTTATTTTTCAGAGGGACATGAAGGAGAGAGAAATTCTAAATTTCAGGGGACCAACAGGATACATCTTTGGGGAAAGATTCTAAACTGTTCATGGATCAACTCAACAGTAAAGATGGCACAGAAAGAAGATCCACCAGGTAAGGGTTGGTCCCCATCTATCAGAGCTTCACTTTCTTAGATGTTTTTGCTTTATCTCATGGCCCAGATCAGCAGCAGCCACAGCCAGGGCTCCCAGACTGCCAACCACTGTCACCAACACAGGAGTCCGAGCTCCACAGTCTGTACCTGTGGGACCTGCAGCGACTGTGGTGGCCCAGGCAGCAGCCTCCCTCAGAGCTGGAGCTGAGGCCACTGCAGCCCCTAGAGCAGGGAGCAGAGCAGGAGGAGGCAGCAGGCAGACACTGTGCTGGGCTCTTCTGGGGGCACTTGGGGGAGGGACACTTGGGAGGGGACTGGCACTGCTGCTGGTTCTGCAGGCAGGACATCTCGCAGTCAGGGTACCTGAGCAAAATAAAACCAAAACGAAGTACGTGTCAAGGCAGAGACTTAAGGCCAGTGTTGCCTCATTCTTTGGTTTGATGGCGATCTTTTTCCTCTAAAACAAGTGGAGCATTCAGTCAGGATCTGGAGAAAGCAAATGGAGATCAGTTGGAGTGAAACCAGTCTGTTTCCTCTCTCCAGACAGACTTCTAGGTGAGTCTCCAGTGCTTCTGCACACCCGCTTCCTGGCTGTCCCACAGATCAATGTGAACAGTGCCCTCTGTGCACAGCACATGCAACACCTCATCACCCTCCAGGGCTTGGCATCCTCTGGAGCCTTGCAAAGAGGATGAAACTCAGTGAGGATTTGAGGAGGCGGCAAATGCATCTCTGGGAACATGAAGTAGGGAACAGGGACCCTAAGACTGGCCGCAACACAGAACCTCTACCATGGCTCATTCTCCCAGTCCAGCCCTTCC
This sequence comes from Dasyprocta punctata, assembly GCA_004363535.1. Lineage (NCBI taxonomy): Eukaryota > Metazoa > Chordata > Mammalia > Rodentia > Dasyproctidae > Dasyprocta > Dasyprocta punctata. The sequence continues at coordinate 14,899 of RJWM01020686.1, read as the reverse complement.
CTGACCAACATTCCTGGTGCCCTCCATAGGCCTATAGGCCACTTCCACCCTGTGTTTCTACTCCCCTTTCCTGTTGAAGCACGGACTTGTCTGCTCAACCCTCTCAGCTTAGGGCCTCTTCCCTAAGGGACACTCATCTGGCTCTGGGGCAGCAGGAGGAGACACTTACTGAGACAGTTGTGGAATGAGGAATCCAGGAACTGAGCCCTTTTATTCAGAGGTGGGTTTTAAGATGCGCGGCGTAACTATGTGTCTTTGTCTTCACCCAAAAGGCAGGTGCTGTATCACATTCCCAGGACCAGGCTTTCAGCATTTTCCTGAACATATTTTGTGAAATGACAAAAGGGAAGCAAGAAGTTTCAAGGAAGTCCTACAGTGTAGGCCCCCTGCTTGTCATTCCTCTTTTATTAGTTCATTCTGCTCACATACCCTGAACTCAGAATGTGTCCTTTGTTGGCACTGATATTATGGAGACAAAATAAACACATTCTGCCCTTGACTAGCTCACAGCCTCTCACGAAGACAGAAAACTGAACTATGAAGTCCGATCCTATGAGCTAAGCGATATAGCACATGTGTATCAAAGGCAGCAGGTCAGGGGTCATCTCCTGTGTGTGCTAAATGCCCTGGCTTTGCAGATCCCCTCAGGATTGATATAATCAGCTTCTGTTCTGGGGTGCTGATGAACCTGTGCTGAATGACCTTGGGGTTGTAAAGTGATTGGGTAAGGTGTGGATGGAAGATTGTATCTGGAGCCCTGGCTTGAGAATAGACATTTCAGAGAATACAATGACAATCTGGAATGTAGCCCTGAGTTCTGTGTGGGAAAGAAAGAGGGCCGAGGTAGGCCTTGGTGGTGGAGTGGTGACGTAAAAATGTAGCCTCTTCATTGAAACTCTGAGGAGTCACGTCCGGTGGGTATAAAAGGACATTTGTTTGTGTCTGTTGCATGTGTGAAGGTGAATCTAATCCTATATATTATATTAATAATTGTTAAAGATTTACCTACATTTGTCAGTAATGATGAGGTTGATGGAATTGGATTAATTCACTTACTGAATAACCATGATAATGCTTGAAGTTTGTAAATGGTGAATTTACATAGACTGAATATTCCTTTTCATTTACTTTTTATTATAGTATCAGTGATGAACATGGTATCTACTTCCAATATGGTAATACACCATGTTGTAGAACTCAAAGAAAAATCACTGTCATAAATTTAAAAATAATCGTTGTTATTCCATATTTCCAAAACAGTATTATGATGGTATTAGGTTTCTATTAACCCAGAGTTTAAATTATATTTTAATTTTGAACTAAACATTATTTTGATCAGAGTATATGAAAGTCTTTAAGGACACATACTTGTTCTTTGGCACAAATATGTTGTAAGAGAGTATCAGTTACTCCCTCTGCCTATCATTCCAGTCTGAAGAAATACAGTATCACAATTTCTTTCATGAATTTTGTAGAATTATAATTGAGTGTGTGGGAATTCCACGTGGGAAACTGGTGAAAGGCTGGGACAGTCATGCATGTTTTAGGAGCATTCTCTACTCTGTAGAATGGTGTCCCTGAAGCTGTGCTCCAATTTAGCCACAAAGGTAGGCTGGAAGTGACATACATTGCCCATATATTATCAAGTACCGGCATGATCATCTCCAACTTCCCTCCAAGGTAGTATCATAAGAAAAGATAGTTACGAAAAATGAAAATGGACATTTGTGAAATGCAGGATGAGGTGGCAGTAGCATGGTTGAGCATAGAAAAGTATGAGAGAAAACACTGATGTCTTCAGACAAAAGGAATAAACATCAAACATAGCAGGGAAGAATGTCCCCAAAGGGGATATTCAGTCTTATTGTGGGGAAGGGATACTAATCTACTATGGAGATCCTATCTGCTTAAATGAATATATATTTTTACCTTTTTGTCTGCTGTGGTTTTAGGGAAAGGCCCAGATCATTTAATATCCAAATTTTGGTGACTTTAAGTCTTTGCCAGGCAAGGATCAGAACACACATCAGGCAAATTAGTCAGAAGCCACAAGAGACACCTCAGAGACACCTAATGGAGTTGCTCTAATGAAATGCAAATGAGTTTCGTAGTGGTGTCCCCTAACCCAGTCCTTGATTTTCTATGTGAATATTCCATGGCAGTTGCTTTTGTTTTCCTATGGAGGAGATGAGTTGTGATCCTCACTTGCCTCCCATCCTTTACATAATCAGAATCTGAATTGGCAGGTACAGCAGGCATTCAGTGATGATGGTGTTATGGAAAACAGGCCAAACATGGGAAGAAACAGCACGATGTTTAAGGAGGCAGTTTATTACACCAATGCACTTCTGACTAAGATCCCTCCCAAAGAGCCAGAGCGCTGCCCAGCGCCCTGCAGGGCTTCAAAAGTTTTAAAGGGAAAGTAAGTAGCGTGGTTCAGTGCAAATTCGACGCATATGATTGAAGGGTTGGGTGACATCATGGATTGCTAAGGGAGTTTAAACATTCTTAAGTTACATCATGAGGCTATCAGTTATACAAAGCATGAGTGATACAAAGGAAGAAGTGTTCTGTTATATTTGAAATTACATTGCAGGGTCTTCAGTTACAAAGCAGTCAAGACAGGTTTACACAGAAGAACGTTTGAAGTTACATTGTAAGGCCATCTGTCAGAAAACTTACACAATGAAAAGAATATTCTGTCATCAGGTTTGCCTGAACACATCTGCTTGGTCTTGGCAGGCATTCTGGCAGGCTTCTATTTAAAGTTTTTAATTTTTCCCTTTCGACAGGACTGATTCATTGACCAACTCCTTTCCCAGAGTATGATGGCAACTCCAGGCGGAGAATACATGAGGAATCCTCCTTCAAGGTCAGACACCCTGGGGTCCCACAGAAGCGTGCTGAAGGCTGAATCAGTATTAACTGATTGAACTTTTGGAAAAGTACATCATCTGGTTATACCAACTTATATTATAGGAATAGACAACATGTAATAGGTTTACTTCAAAGAAGGGCATTTCACCCACGAGGCATCAGTGACAATCTAATCAATTAGCCAAGGGCTATACCTACAAACACATGTCAAACTTGACAAATTGTACCATCTTCCTAGTTCGTGTCTTCCCATCACTAAAGTTTCTTGAATTCCATAAAATATATGGAAATAATTTATAGGGAAGGTGGGATGAAGGAGCCAGGAAATGTTACTTTGGCTTCTAAATTAAAGATGCTTTCCCTTGGATTCTTTTTAGATTTTGATACAAACAATGGTATGGGACATTAAATTAATTCTATGTGAACATATTTTGGTTGGGTAAAATTCTGGGAAAGGCATATGGTATGGGAACACCTTGACTTGAGATGAGGATTAAAATTGAATTAAACAGGAATTGGGTAGAAAATTTATATAAAAAATTAAGATATATCCTCATCCACATTGTTCACTGGATATGGCATCATCTGACTTTTGGCACTTCTCCAATGTCAAATGACCCTGAAAGCTAAGCATTTTGAGTCAGTTTATGACACTGAGGCAACTATGACATACATACACTTATTGCAAAGGACTTCCTAAAAATACACTTTTGAAAAATTACTTTCTTAACTGCTTCAGAAAGTGGCATAAATGGGAGGGTTTCAAAGTGAAGGGGAGTATTTTGAGGGAGATAAATGGCAATGTTTTTTTCTACTATAATAATTAAAAATTCTTTAAAAGCACAATGGATTTTTCAGTCACAACTTACGTCTGTGTATCACAATGGCTTGAGTCTACAAGGCTAGCAAAGGCTGAACTCCATTGCTCAGATCAGGATCTCAGCAAGTTGTAGAAACTCAGCTCCTGGAGACTGAGCAGTAGCCAGGCTGAGAGTCACTCTGCCCCGGGCTTTACCACTATGGATGTCCAGGGCTGACTCCTTCTCTGTCTGGAATTCTCTCTATTCTCTATCTTCTTTCTCTTTCCTTCTTTCTTCATTTTCATCTTATTTCTAAGATGAAATCTTGAAACAAAGAAGCATCTCTTATTTTAGCCCTGAACTTTTTCCTGTGGAGGCAGAGTTGGACAGGGGGTGCTTGTGACAAAGCAGGCTTTCTTAGAAAAATCCAAGGCTGGGCTTTTAGGTATACCATAGCAGTTAGAGGAGAAGGTGGATCCTTTTACAGAAGAAGGACAGGTGAGAGCCAATCTTTGTATTCTGTCTTTGCTCATCCTACTCAGGGCAGCTTAAGGGGAACCCCTATGTCACCTCTTTCTGTTGCCCGTGAATGAGATGAAGCTTCAGGAAAACACACACTTTGCTTTGGATGGTCCCCATTTGGAAGCCTGGGATTCCCAAGGAACTGGTCATTGTGTTAGAGATTTTGAGGCTCTAGGTTGCAGAGTGCCTTGCCTTCATAACAAACATCTAGTTATACCCTCTTCTTTAAGCTATTTGAGAGAAGGCAGGAGGAAGTAGTTCCAATGATGGAGGTGGGACTAAGAATAGAAGGCATTATGAGAGGGAGGGAATTCAAGACTTAGTGACTCAATGCCTGTGTAAAATTGAGAATATGAACTAGTCAAGACAGTATCACTCACCATTTAGCCTAATGACTATGGAATAGAATTATAATGGATGAGAGCAGGAAAGGGGGGCTCACTTTACAGAATTTTGAGCTGACACCCCAGTAGGACTATCTAGTGGATATATCATTAGGATGTCTGCAGAAATGAGGCAGGGGTCTGGTGGCCTTCCAAGTCAGGAGAATACATGTGGGAAACTTCTGAAATGTACTGAATCTTTTCGTTCTTTTCTTCCAGTTCTCTTCTTCATGTGTCAGTCACAAAGAATTAATTTGGTCTATAAAACCATAAAATGCCAGTCAATAATACACATGGTGCTTCTTTTGTCATGAAGGCAGAAATCAGCTAGGAGAGGTACGTGGGCACAAGAATATCTAAAGCATTACACTGTTGATATAAAACTGATGGAGACAGTGGCCACTAGGTAAGTAACACAGTATTCTGTAGTTCCCAGTTGATGGTACAAATGTGTGTGTTCTTGAAAGTTATGGCACACATGGCTATTTAGCATTCTTTTTTTCTGGGTACAAATCCAGATATGCATAATATACAACCTCCCTGAGTCTCTCTTACATTTGCTTCTACTAAGCAGAATGAGGAAAATACACATGAAATTACCAAGGATGATTCCATATGTCTTGACAATCTCATTAGGAAATAAAGACTCAATTCGCAAATCTATGAACATGTTGTTTCTTTCCTGCAGTTACCCGGGGCCTTCCAAGCTCAGCCCAGTGATTACCTTCCTGGGAATCTCAGGACTGTCTGAGGCCAAATGTATTGAATGGCTGTAGCTTGTTGAAAGTCTGCCTCTTGTTGGCACTAACAAGAATCCTAGGGGTGCTCAGATGGTTTTTAGGAATGGCCTCAGGGGTCCCTTCTTTGTGCTCCCACCCTTCACAAGGATAAGACTCGCTGCTGAGCCCATCCTGGCCTCCCTATAAAAGGGATCTCTGAAACTTCCTCAGCCTCTCACCCTGAGTCAGGTCCTGATCAATGAGTCTGTGCAGCCCGTGGAATACTCTGGATTCTATGGAAAAGAAGGGTCTGGAGAGGATCCCAAACTGTGGTAGGATGTAGGAACAAAAGTAGGGTGTAAAGGAGAAAGTCATTGGTTGGAGGACAGATGGAAGTTTCAGGCAGAACAGGAACCACGTGGAAATCACATTGCCATGATCAACAGGAAAGGGATGGACTCTAAATCTCTTTTGATTTTCTCTGAGACATCCAGACTTCACATGCACAAATGCACCTAAAGATGACAAAGGCAAATTCTCAAGCTGTGTGTTTATTTCTTGGGTCTAGGCATGTGGTTAAATGATGGCAAACTGGTCTTGTACTTAGCATACATTTTATGCACAGAATTAATATCAACCCATTAGTTGTGTCGGTGGATATTTCTCTGAAAAAGAGTATGTTTTAACTTTTTCTAGCACAGTGACAATGTTTTGAATTGAAAGTGTTCTTACTTATACTTGATAGATGCTGCATGGTTTTAATTTTATTTTAAAGTTGTTTTAGCTACAACTGAAATGTCTTGCCAGCAGTACCAGCAGCAGTGGCAGCTCCATCCTAAGTGGCCCCTAGAGTGCCTTGCCCATAAATGTTTCCCAACTGCTTGCTCTCCTGACCATCCCCGTGCTCATCTTCAGTCTCTTCCTGCTGTGGCTCCAGCTACTGAGGCTGTAGTAGCTCTTGAGGCTGATGCAGCTCTTGGGATGGCAGCTGCTACCTGAGCCACCATCAGTTCTTATGTCACAGTGCCACACCCAACAGTAGCTGGACCATGAGTGAGTGTGAGATCTTGGGGGCTCTGGCTGCTGCCATGGTTCAGGGAGCTCCTTCTACACTGGACCCTGAGGACCTCTGAAGAGCAAACAAGGAAGAATCATATAGTTATGTGTCTACCCCCGACTAATGCCTTCTTTAACCCTGTTCCTTCTTGGACCTTGGAGGCTCATCGGATGCAAGGACACTGGGATGTTTTATAGGTGACATTTCTGTTTGATTCAGCATTTCAATTGATTGATAGATATTTGACCTTTTTCCTCTAAGTTTTTTCTGAAGTGAGAGCAAATCCATTTTCTGTGCACATTAGTTGTGATAATCATCATTCGTTTTTCATTTACAATCCATGACTTGGAATTGCCTTTCTCCATGCCCAACTTAGCAGAAATTTCCTGGATCTTCCAGTTTTCTCATTTATTCTAATGATTCTCCAAAAGTGTAGGAGGCTCTAGTTTAGGGCCACAGCTGCCTCTTACTTGAGACTTCAAGGAGAACCCGGAGCACCATTCCCCTGTGACCTCCTTATGCCCATGTTCCAAACCCATGCTCTCTGCAGCCTTGTTTTCCATATTCTCTGAGATTCAGCTGTGGCAACTTTTGCCTGTGATAACTTCCACTGGGACCTACCTGCCACATTCTGAAGAATTTTAAGGATATATATGGTAGATTTAAAAGTATGTCCTTATTAAAAACTGGTGTCCTATGTATGTCAGTATTCATTTGTAAGAATCAAAAAAAATCTTTGCTTATCCCAAGAATTGAAATAAAAATTTAACATACTAAATCTTCTTGATTTTATGTTTTTGGCTATACTATTTGATAGATTCTGCTAGCCTGGGGCTTTGCTATCTGTAACATGACCACCCCCTAAGCCTCCACACCCAGACCCCAGTAAACCTTTCTGTCTCGTGTTTTACACAGGCAGATGCTCCTTCAAATCAGCTGTTAATATGTCATTTTGCCCACCTCCCAAACTCTCTCCCCCCAGCCAAAGCTGATAAAAGGAACTACACTCCTTTGTTTTTGTTGAGAGCTTCTACACTCCCCTGCCTCTAAAGCTCTCCCATGCCCTCTGCATTAAAGGCCTCCTCATCTCTCTCTTGCTCTCATTTTCTCTGCGCCACTTCAGATTGAGTGCCCCAAAATACTCAGTCACTATTTTTCAAACACTTTGTCCAGTAGTTCATTGATTAAAGATGAAAGATTATATACTAAAAGAAGTGAAAAATAAGCATTACAAAAAACTTTCTGTGAACCTCATATTTGCAGCTTCAGCACTACGTGCAGCCGTGAGAAATAACCAGAGTAACCAGGAGGGGGCGTGGTTGCAGGCAGGGACTTAGAAACCTTGGAGAGTGGGCCAGAGGAGATTGGGCAACAACCAGCTACTCACTGTGAAGTGTACCGAGGATTTTGATGGGCTGACTGCACTGTGGGGAAGTGACATTGAAACAGGGGAAAAGTGGCCTTGACTAGAAAACAAATAATTCTGTTTTGTTTCTATAAGCAGTGAAAAGACTTTACTATTTCTGGTTATGTGAGAGATATGGACTCAAGGCTCAGAACCAGCCTGATATCAGGAGAACTATGCTTCAGTCCCAGTCTTGCTGTCACACTCATCCGTAACTCAGTTTAAAGTTCTGTGACTTAATTTTTCACCTGATCTTTATCTTCACTCTTAAGGACACGTGTTATGATGAAAATCACTGTTTGTCATTGACTTATTAATCATCCAGTTCCTTCCATACATACCTGTTGAATTCATACTCTGTTTTCAGCACTACAGTGTTCAGCAGAAAGCAGACAATATTTTGCCTTTGATGTTCTCACAGTCTAGCAGACACAGTAAACTCAGCTGCTCTGAAAAGAACTAGAAAATTGAACAATGAGTTTTAGCTAAAAGGCAAAGAATTTGGGGAAAACCTATTTTTATTATGTGTTGAAAAATGTCTTTTTCAAGGGAGCTCCTGATTCACACATTTATTTAACATAGGTCTGGGCTGTCTAGCAAATTCAACAGCAACAAAAAAAAAAGTCAGTGAAATAAAACTACCATGACCTCAAAGAATGAAATTAATTTCTTGAGAGTTACTTGACATTAGCATGATTACAAGTCTAGAACATACACAAGAATAAATGAGAATATCCAGAGTCAGAAAAAAATTCTACTTGATCAGTATCTTGTGTATAATAGTAAATCTAGATGGAATCTATGTGAGTAAATTATATTTCTCATAAAAAATGAAAAGAAAAAGAACATCCATAATAGCTTCAGTAAAAAACACAATAAAAATTACCTTAATAAGTATCTTTATGGCTTAACTGAATGAAACTACAAAACTTTGCTATTAGGTATCAAAGAACAATTAAATCAGGACCCAATTCTATCCTCTAGTATGGAAAAAGAAACATTATAAAGAAAGTGATTCTTGCAAAAATTCTACATTTCTGGAAATTTTGTGTGAACTTCGTGTAAAGCAAATTTTACAGAGCAGTCAACTATTTGGAATAATCCCTTGATTTAATATGGAAGTCTAATTGTTTACACAGTCTTAGTATTTTTGAAAAAGAATAATAAAGGGCTAAGAATAGGAAAACCTGCTGTATTATTCACTATGGATAAAGCTATAAAAGTCAGATTGCATCATGTTACTCAGTTGTTCTCAGTGCCAGTCTCAGCTTCAGCTTCAACTTCTGCCTCTCTTGAGAGAATGAGTGAGGTCCTTGCTCGCCTCCTCCATGATAAGGGGTTTTGAGCATAGGAGACAGGTGGAAATAGCTCTGACACGTCCTCGCTACTGAGGTAGCTCCCACAGCACCCTAGGCTTTTCAGCTGTGGGGCTGGGGCTTCCCCGGTCTCATCACTCTACAACCTGCACCTGCCTCAGCACATAAGTCAGAGCCCATGCAGAGGAACTCAGCATGATTCTCCTAAATGTTTGCTGTAAGAGCTGCCCTGGACACGCTTCCAGATTTGAATGGGGTGAACCCAGAACAGTCTGTGTCACTAATTGCACACACTCATCAACCCAGCCTAGAATGTCACTCTGAGTCAGAACTGCTGGGTGTGTGCCCGACACATATGCTCTTCTTCATTCTTCACTTACATCTTTATATTTATCCGGAGACAACAAAGTCCAGACATCACCACCCACGCTGTTCACCCTCCTTGTACACACAGAGTGAGGCCCAGAAACTTTCCTTGGCTTTAAAGAAGCTGAGTCAAGGATCCTTTGCTGGGAGAAGCCTGATTCCCACCCTTTCTCCTTCTGCCTGCTGAACACAGCCTTGCAGATCAGAGCTCCATCAGGAAGACTGAGGTCACCAAGTGCCTTCCAGGAAATAAACCACAACTAAGGAAAAACTAACAAGGAGAGGAGGGGTCACCTGCTTGCGGTGAGAGAGTCTCCAGACCGGCCACAGACTGCAGATTTTGACCTCACAATATTCGATTTGAAATAACCCAAACTCTATTTAAATTGCTGAAATTTTGAGTTTCTGTTATAGTAGCAGAATAGAATTTCTACCACAACTGGAAAGACATAATTATGTTGAAAATATTCTGTGTATTGAAGGCCAGCTAGGGAAGGGGATCCACTCACCAGGAAGGGAGAACAGGAGCTCCTTCCACCCCCATGTAGACTGGTTCTCTCCACCCGAGATTAACTTAGGTTCCCTGCTTACTGTTCTCATTTTATAGTGATTTCCTTCTCAGGGAAATGGGTGGCTTTGAGATTCTTTCTTTCTCTTTCTTTCATTTTCTTTCTTTCATTTTCTTTCTTTCTTTCTTTCTTTCTTTCTTTCTTTCTTTCTTTCTTTCTTTCCTTCCTTCCTTCCTTCCTTCCTTCCTTCCTTCCTTCCTTCCTTCCTTCCTTCCTTCTGTTGTTTTTTGCTACCATAAACAACAAAGACAGGGGAAACTTATTCTTTTCAAGAAACCTGAAAGAACAAAAGCATAGGATGGCGTTTTTGATGATTTAGAAAATGTTTCTATGACAAAAGATGTAATAAAAAACAGTAAAATATAATGGGTTACTTTAATAAAAAAGTTGAAGGTAAAGATTTATATTACCAAAAGATCTTAAAAAGTGGAAAGAAAATCAGGAATAATATTATTTTGTAGATTCGGATATAATGATCTTTTTAAAACTAAAAATTACTACCAGATATTTGAAAAGTATAGAAATAATGAGACAGGGAAATTGACAAGATGTTTGGGACGATCTGAAAAGGAGGACAGCAGGGCGTCTCAGGCCAGGTGGGCGGCTGGGCTCTCTTCTCAGCAGGAATGAGGCTGAGGGGAGCTGAGCTTCTGCAGCAGAGCGAACATCTTCATGGGAATCTCTCATCCAACATGGGTATGCAGTGGACTCTCAGTGTAAATCTAAACCTCTCTAGTTCTTAGTTTCTCTTCTGTGTCCTCCACTTCCCTCCATTTCCTCTATTAACACCAAGGAATCTTGCATGTATACTGCCATCTCCCCACCCTCACATCTGAGGAAAAAATAGCAAAGAAGACAAGTGACCACAGAGGAGTTATCCATCCTTCCCCATAGAATTCTCAGCCTTGTATTCTTTTTTTTTTTTTTTCCTAAGTTAGTCCTTAGTAGATTTCTGGGTAAATTTCTGCATTATTCACCACTGACCTGCCAAGAACAGAGACCAGGAGGCAGGATAAAGTCCTGGGAAACAGATCATACACTGTGAAGATGGACTTTGGGTAATGTATATGACACAATAATTCGAAAAGCTGATCCTACCCAGAATCCTGCTCCCTAGAACGGTGTATGTGGTTTTTTGTAGTTCTCTGGGGGGAAAGAAAGGTCTACAAATACATTACAAAAATTTTTTATCACAAATCTAGCAAAATTTTGTGGCATGGAGAATTGTTTATCTCTCAAGTACCCAAATGTTCAGAATAGTATTATCTAACCTGTATCACCTTCTGAAACAAACAAATTAACAAAAATCATTACATGTGTTTTGACCAGCAGCAAGAGACAAAAGGTTGCTGTTACCAAAGGGGATCAACTTTGATCACCAAACAGCCTGCCCAACCAAGCCAAACCAAACCAAACGAAACCCCATCAGAATCTTGTCATATCTTCTCAGTTATCTCCTATTTAGGTCTTGCAATGCATTATAAATAGCAGGTCCCTGATTCTGTGACTTTTGGGGGACCTGAAAAATAAGAAAAGAAGAGAGAATGAAGACATTTTGAGAATAGAAAATCAGAGCTTTATTAAAATAGGAAATAAAGGAAGAATTGAAGACATAGAGGGTGGCTGATCACGCAGAATACACAGTCAAGTACAAGGTTCTTCCCAGGAATCTCTGGAAGTCTTCAGGGTCCCTTTTGATTCATGGTTTATAGGACAGTGACTGGAAATTGGGAAGCATCAGGCTGCTTCAGGTTCTAGACTACTAGATTCCTTCAATAGCTCCTCCTGGCCCAGCTCAGCAGCAGCCCCCAGAGCCAGGGCAGCAGCCAGAGCCCCCACTGGGCTCACACTCACAGCAGTCAGGAGCCTGGTGCCTGCAGCGGTGGTGGAAGAGACGGGGCCTGTGGTGGCTCAGGCAGCAGCCACCACCCCCAGAGCCGCAGCAGCCCCCAGAGCTGGAGCCACAGCAGGAAGAGACCGGAGGAGGGCATGGCGCTGGGCACTGGGGTGGGCACTTTGGTGGGCACTTTGGTGGGCATTTTGGGGTGCACTTGGGTGGACACTTGGGAGGGGGCTGGCACTGCTGCTGGTTTTGCTGGCAGGACATCTTGTTGGGATTTTCCAACCTGAAAGTAATGAAACTCCTTAGCTGTACAAACCTAAAGACATAGTTTTTTTCATAATTAAATCTTATGTGATGTTTAAGCCTATTTAATTTGTATGTAGCACAAGATTGACAAGAGTAATACAAAAAACCAGTCAATGGAAGGCAGCAAATCTTATGAAGCTGTTCACATGCATATTGAGATAGGGTATGATCAAAAATACCTGGTTAAAGATTATATATAATGAAACGTTTCTTTTTATGTCATTCAACAGACAACTATCATTTTCAAATTTTCATGAGTTGAAAGTATTCATACCTCAGCGAAGCATTCCTCTTCTAACAAGCAAGAATACATTCTTCACAAAACTGAGACCCACAGTTTTGGCAAACCAAAGTTTGGTTCCCAGACATTTCAGTCGGAATGAGTCTTATTCTTACTCATTACCGCACACATAACCATCCTGTTCAGCCTCCCTTCCATCCCTCTCTCCTGTTCCCAGTTCCCACTCACCCTGTTCACACACAGGAGCACAGGCTTGTCCCTGGGGAGCTGGAACAGGTGAGGTGTTAGAGCCAGGTCTGCCTTTTATAGGCCCAGGCTTGACTCCAACAATGGCAGAGAGTGGCTATTGTGTCACCAGGAATTCCGAGATCATTCCTGACATACTCTGCCTCCCTGTCCCTGCCTCCAGGAATCCTGTGACCTCTCCAAGGCATTGGACTGGGGTTCAGTGTAATGGGGATTACCTGGTGAAGTGCCTCCCAGAGGCTGGGTTCCCCAAAGAGGTACTGAGTTTCCTAAAGGAGCCAGTGCATTGCCCAAGACTATAGAAAATGCTTCTGGGAAAACCAGGGATTCTACTACAGCTTTCTTGTGGATGTGTTCTATTCTGGTTTCTTCCCATCTCCCTAACTCCTACTTCCATAACCAGGCTGGATTCTCTGAGGCTTAGAATCAAAGACTATTTTCTTCCTGCCATACACTGTTCCACACATCTACCCTTCAGAGTTCGACCCTTATTTGTGACACAATATCCCTGCTGGGCCTAAGGTCTCTGCTGATAAATGATTTGTGTTGGTATTGTTTGAATAATTGAATGCAAATGTCTGCTCTGGGTGAGTGATTTGGGGATGACAATGCACAATGTATATACCATTGTTGGCCCCTGCTTGATGTATTTTCAATTTTTTTCCTTTTTTTCTCTCTTTGAAATAAAATGGGCTTAAAAAAAGATTAGTAAGTAGATTGAAGTAGTTTCCTCAGATATGTTAATCAAAATGACTGAGATTGTTTTTGTGCATTTAGAAACCAAAATGTCTGATGCAATAGAGTGTAGATTTTTTTTTTTACTGCAATGCAATAGTCTCTTGATTTGAGGTTAGATGCCCTGCAAACAAATTTTAGCTCTGAGTTTATGAGCTGAGCAGCCCCAAAGACTTCATTACACAACATGAATCCACAACTCTGTAACAGGCCATATTAGCAGGTCCCTATCTGAAATTTGAAGCCATTAGGTGCTACTCAACACATGAGGAGGGACAGAGAAGATACCTAAAGCATGTCATTTCTTATAAGAATGCATGTTACTTCTTGGCATTTTGTCTAGAGAGTGAGTGTGACAGAGAGATGGTCCATATTCGCAGTTCCTATCCTCATCATTTCCATTTAGTCCTACAAGGAGGCTAGTGTAAACTCCTTTAGGAATGTTTATTATGTTTGTAGGACTCTAAAAGAATACCTACTTCTAGTAAAGTGGGTGATGAGAATCAGTTTATTGAATTTTGTGAATGGTTTATAAGAAATCTCATATAATTTTGAATTGTACTTTTGCCCAATTATCATTTCTTTCCTTCACGGTGCACACATTTACTGAAGACTTTCTATTTCGAACAAATTTGGAATGTAGCTGTTGAAAGAGTTGTGTCCCTGTCTCAAATGTTTAGCCATGTTGCAAGAATAAATGACTTTGAATATTTTATCCAGCTAAGACTTGTCCTTTCTGCAGTCTGTTTTACTTCTAATCTCATAGTCACTGGCCTTTGAGAGATCAGGTCAAAAATGAAATCACAATATCTATTATACATTTGGGTCTTATTTGCTCATTCAGTTTCTCAAACTAGTGAAACAATATGGTGTTTACACATGTGGGTCTGATTTATTTCACTTATGAGTACAGTCTCGAGTTGCATTGATTTACCTTTAAAAGTCTCAAGTTTATTCTTCTTTATGGCTGGGTAGTACTTCATGATATATATAAAAAAAATCCCACATTTTTTTTATCCATTCCTCAATTGATGGGCATTTGGTTTGTTTCCAAGAAATAGCTATTACAAAAGGGAAAGGAAGGGAACAGGAAAAAATACACACACACACACGCACACACGTGCACACAAGATATTCAAGATAATTATGCAGCTAGTTTCTTTTAGTTCATAGAAAAGCAAGGTTTAAGCTAATATTGTTTGGACACTATTCCATGCCTATGTCTTTAACCCTGAACAACTACCATGAAGATGACAACACACAATATATTGATTATTGCTTCTCTCCTACTAGGTTGTTTTGAAACTGTTTTATTGTTGTTTTTATTTTTTCTTTTTAAATTAAAATTTTAAAAAATGAAATCATTAGTAACTGAACCAAGCACTAATCAAAATTTGTTTCTTATTTGTGTATCAGCTGTTCAGTGCACATCTGTCTAAATACTTAGTACATAGAGGCAAATATCATGTGTGTTGGAAACTAGGATCTCACAATCCAGGCGACACTGTAAAGAC
>RJWM01020685.1:0-36761 GCA_004363535.1 Dasyprocta punctata | reverse complement strand
AGGGAGAAACAGATTTTTAATATTAGGCAAGGTTGCATGGAAGACAAGGTGATATGGTTGATACATTGTGTCAACTTGAGAAGTTTAGGAGTTTAACTGAGAGACTCAGCAGGGAGCCAAGGTTTTTACTTTGTAAATATCCTCATCCTGTGCAAAGGATGACAAGGAGATTTGGTGTTTTGTCTCAGCAAGGAGAGAAAGTAACCAAGACAGAATTTGGTACCAGAGGAGTGGGGTCATTGCTGTGACTATACCTGAACATGTGGTTCAAATGCATTTGGGAATGGCTTGTGGGAAGAGTTTGGAAAGGTTCAGAGATGTCACCTGAAAGAGTAACCCTGGAACAGCTTAGGCTGTTCTGTATGAGAGATTCTGGTCAGAGCTCAGGAGACCAGAAGACTGCTGAAAAGCCTGCCAGTAAAGACCAGGCTTGGGAGGTTTCTGCTGGCAAGGATTGCATTGGTAGTTGGACTCCAGATGATGTATGTTACAGCTTGGCAGAATGTTTGTCTGCATTTTGCTCATGTCCAGAGACTTGGCCTGAGACTAAGATTAAGGATAATGGACTAATTAATCTGGCAGCAGAAATTTCAAGGCAGTCTAATGTTGAGGTGGTGGCATAGGTATTGTTGGGAGCTTTTAGCCAAAGTTATGTTGTGAATCAAGAGCAAAGAGTCCAGCAGGATGATTTAAAACACTGTGAGCTTGGCCAGAAAGGAAGCTCCAGTAAAGCTGTGGACTGTAAAGACAGAGCTGAGATCTCCACTGCCGAGAAGGAACAAAATAAAAAAGATGACCTGCAGGCATCACAGGAAGAGGCAGCTGGTCCCCATGCTTTGCAGCCTCAAAACTGCAAAAGTGAAAGACTTTGCTTGGAGGAGAAAGCCTCAGAGCATCATGTTCCAGAATGGCAGTAGAGGCCCCATGAGGTTCCAGAATGGAGGCGACCTAAGAAATTTGTTCCTCACAATCAGGTTCTGGGTGCTCAGTGATCCAGGCACTCAACTTCTATAGCCATGAGAGAGGAAAGCCTGGTTACTGCTCTGGCTGGCAGTGAACCTTGGCAGCATCCATGTGGTGCCGGTTTTAGGCGTATGGAGAATGCACGAGTTCTGAGGTTAAAAAGGCTTCCACCCCAATTTCAGAAGGCCTGCTAGCCCAGGCAGTGTGCCCCTGAGAGGGCAGTATGTCAAGCTTTGAGTGTGAAGCCAAAGGTGCAGTGGAGAACCCAGAAATTTGGAAAAGCCAGAAGTGTGGATCATCTAAGGAAAGCTGCAAGGAGAAAGCAAAGCCAGCCCAAGAGAGAAGCCATGGGATCGGTAACCATCAGAAATGCCATAGGGGTGTAACTGTACAAACCTTTTGAGCTCACAATTTGTCACAGATTGCTTCAGATGCTGGACATGCAACTATAGGACCTAATGTTTGCCCTGCTGGATTTTGGACTTGCTTTTGTCCCAATCCTTTGTACCCTTTGTAACTTTTGGAATGGGAATGTTTATCTTGTGCCTTTGCATGTTGGAAGTGTTTAACTTTGTTTTCATTTGTTAAGGAGTATACAGCTAACAGTTTGCATTCCATGTCAGAAGAACTTGGGACTTGAACTTTTCCACAATGCTGAAACTGTTAGGACTTTGGCAACTCTTGCAGATGGACTAAATGCCTTTTGCATAAAGGGATGTGCATGAGTTTTAGGGGTCCAAGGACAAAACATTATGCTTCTAATGTAATAATATGTGGGTAGACTTAATGCTAGTTCTTAAGGACTGTTAACTTACAAAATGCTAAGAATAAGCACGGCTTTGTATCTGGAGGCTGGTTTAAAGAAATATGTCTGGTTGCCAAGTTGACAAGGGGTGGATTGTTATGGTTGATATATTGTGTCAACTTGAGAAGTTTAGAAGTTTAACTGAGAGACTCAGCAGGGAGTCAGGGTTCTTACTTTGAAAATATTCTCCTCCTGTGCAAAGGAGGACAAGGAGATTTGGTGTATTGTCTCTGCAAGGAGAGAAAGTAACCAAAACACGTGGCACTTGTACTGCAAAATTTGAAGTTAAAGATGACCAACAAGGACCTTTAGTCTGCCTTTTCCTTCCTGTTCCTAGTTCATCTCCCCTTTCTTTCATTACCAAATGGGTATCAAGATGTTCTGCCTTCATTTCTTTATTATTTACTAATATTTAAACTCATTATCCTGGCTTGAGCCCTTTGTATAAGATTGTTAATTGCCTTCGAATATCTGTATTCTCTGATCTTTAAGAAGAGAGCTCTCAATTTTATCCAGACACAAAGTCACAGAACACAACCTATTGCCAGCCTCTCCTGTAGGAAGTTAGGGACATATGGGAAGTTTTGTCTAATGGGATATGGTCTGAAATCATTATGCAACTTCCGGGTTAAACTTTTAAAAGGAAAGAGTATTTCTTTCCTTTACCGTGCTTCTTGTTGAAGGCATGTACCTGGGACATTGCAAGGTCATCTTGGTTCCTGTAAATGAAAGCATCACCCTGGGGGTGGAAGAACAGGAAGATAAAGGAGAGTGGTCCCTGACACTGGGAGGTTGTCACATTAGTTCTAGAGTACTGACTGTCACCTTATTGAATAAGAGAATGTCGGGAAAAACTGTGAAAGACTTAAAAATGAGCAACAAAAAGATTTTTGGTGTTCTGAGTAGCTTAGCTAAGTTATCTCTATTACTAATTGTCTTTGAACTACTTATAACTCTAAATGGCAGATCTCTGAGAACAGTGCAAATGATCATTTATTTTCCACACATGGTCTATTCAGTCAGGGTGGATTGACCCCCCCCACCCTTGATAACAGTCAGTTTTATATCTATTGGTAAAGTCATTCCAGCATTCTTGTATGAGTGGGATACTTTGAATTCTCTTTTGAACTGATAGTAACTCCATATTGAGTCTTTTTTAATGAGTTAAAATCTTTGACATATATTCATTTTATATTTGTATAGGAGTCAAGATTTATTACTTATTTTAAAAGTTATTGTCTAATAAGAAGAATAAACTTCCATCTTTTTTTAAAAGACACAGCTATTTTAGTCTTCATTATATACCTTAAATCTTTCTCTTAACTAGATAGCTCCAGCCATCCTACTTTCTTTATTTTCTTGGCAGTCAGTGTTGTCTTTTAATCACCAAATTTAAACATCTTTTCTCACTCATCATTTATCCTCAATGTCAGAAAAAGCAGAACAGTGTGTTTTCCAACAGTGGGTCACAGCTCAACAGTGAGTCATGAAATCAGTTTAGTGAATCACAACCAGTATTAATAAAACCTCAAAGTGCATCATGTATGCTAAGTATAATTTGGACTCAGAGGCATGTATGTATTTGTCTTTTAGAGCTACTGTAAAAATGATCGCAAACTAAATGGCTTAGAAATTTATTCTATCACATTTCTGGAGGCCAGAAGTCTGAAATCGACATATGACTGGTCTTTAAAATGTTTGGAAAGACTCCTTTCTGAACTCTTCTAGTTTCTTGGTGGATTCTTGGTGCTTCTTGGCTGGTGTATGAATAATCTTTGCTTCTATCTTTACATTCCCTCCTTCTCTGTGTCCTTTACTCTCTCTCATAAAGACTGCCATTGGAGTTAGTGGTCACCCTAATCCAATTTGATTTTATCTCAATCTTTACTTAAATTACATCTGCGAAAATCTTATGTCTAAGTAAGGTAATATTCCAAATTTCATGATGGACATGGATTTTTGGGGCACACTATTCAAACTACTCTATCTGTTACCTAATATCTATTATCTATATGATGCCTACTGCGTTTTTTACTCTTTTCCATAAAAGTTGGCCAGCATTCCCTTTTTGTTAGTAGTAATAGCACTAATAAATTAGTATAAAATTTCTCCAACTAATTTATGTAAGATGATTCATTTAAATCTCATAATGCTTGAAGGGAGTTTAATACTAGTGTATTAAAGATTATCATACAGACAGAAAATGAAGGAGTATGAATTCAACCAAAGCTTTCCCATTACATATTTCTTTGGAATTCTCATCTCCCTTGACTTCCATGTTACTGCATTGATGTGGGTGTCTCTGACTTGGATCCATTTGCCGTTTCTATTTTCGTCTTCCAATCTCCATCAGCCTTGGCCATGGGCTTCTACCCAGTGCAATTCACTTTCTTACTTTCTACTTACAGAGATGGAGAAGACTTAATTGTATCTGTAGAAAGAATGGAAGGAGCCAATAGATAACAAAGATTGAAGAGAGATGAAGAAGAGAGAGTTACTAATGAGATGAGGCCCTAGAGAGATGACTAAGAAGTACACTATTTAGGAAAAAGGACAGATGCTTCTTTGTCCAAGACATTTTGTCATTTTAACAAGGGATATAATGACAACTGCAGAACCAGGCATTCTAGTCCTTTTGTTGTCTTAGGTTCCCATTTTTTATGTGAAAGGCCAGTCTTTGCAACATAGGCAAGATGCTATGTTTTACAGATAAGGACAAGTCCAGCACAGGACAATAAGGAAGTAGTGCAAAATATTTGGTTATTTAGTTTAAGAAAGGAATGTGAAAAAACACAACAAAGAAAAGCAGAAAGGTAAAGCCCAACCCTCAAAAGCCTTCCTCTTCGTCACCTCATTAGCTGATATGAGCACTCCCAGAAACTTAGAGAACAGTGTCAGAAATCCAGGACAGCTGGGTCCCTCAGCCCAGAGGAGTTTTCAACAGCCCCAAGAGCTGGACAATTACAAACTGTTATCTTCTCCGGATGATTAATGGGGTTTCCTGTGTGAAATAGGAAGACCTAAGCTTCAACAGCTCATTTCTTTAAATCAGGGCCTTTAAATAGAATGCATTGTTGCAGGGGCAATAAAACTGTCAGAATGTGGCTCTGGCTTCTTTCCATCTTATTAGGCTTGAGGTAATTATCCAGGTAATTCAGGAAAAATAAACTGCCATTGCCTGAATTACTCAGATAATTACCTCCAAGTTCCATTTCAGTCCAGAGCCAGCTATAAATGTCTTACAGGCCTCAATCTGAAAACAGAAAACAGGTTTGGTAATTAAGAAGTGAGAGTGAAAGAGTGGAGGCATTCAGCTCAAACAGTTTGAGGACCTGGGTGTTTTAGATGAAGCTCTGTTGTGAACTACCTGCTTACTCCAGGTGAACCACTTTATCTAGCTGGGTGGAATGGCATTTGGAGAATGGCAAACTGTAAATTGCTAGCTGATACAACTTCAGCAGTGTTTATTAATATTTTTTTATTGGCAGCATCAACTCATACAAATTTTATTCTGGCATAAAGCTGGATAAAAAATTTATGCTTTATGCTGAACCATGAAATTTCAGTTTTAAGACATTAGCTTCACATTAGACTCATCTGGGGGGGAAGCTTTAAAAAAATAGAGGATTTCCCAGGTCCCACCCAGCCCAATTAAAGTTGAATATCTGGAACTTGACTGCCACCATTGGTTATTTTAAAAAATGTAAATCCATGTTAATTTTATTCAGTGTGGGAGTGGGTACTGGAGATTGAACCTAGGACTTTGTATATGTGGAGCAAATGCTCTACCAACTGATATACATCTCTCTCCCCTAAATGGGCTCTTCTACTTTATTATTTATTGTATTTGCTATGACACTGGTGTTTCTGCATATGAGAGAGAGAGGGAGAGAGAGAGAGAGAGAGAGAGAGAGAGAGAGAGAGAGAGAGAGAAGAAGAAGAAGACTTCTGTCACAGGAAGTTCATATCCAGAGTTTGACAAGTCTCAGAATGACAGCTGAAGCTCTCTGGCACTTAAACCTGCCTCCAGAGTTCAGGCAGAGAAGGACTGCTTTGGCTTGAATGTTTGTGCCCCTCCAAAACTCATATTGAAACAATCTCCAGTATAACGAGATTAGGAGGTGGGGCCCCTGGGAATGACTAGGCCATGAAGGCTTTGCTTTACTGATGCAATTAGCACCCTTACAAAAAGTCTCAAGGGAGTGAATTCAGCCTCTTTTGCATCTTTCATCCCTTCTGCCACGAGAAGTTGCAGCATTTATCCCTCTGGGGGATGCAGCTAAAATGCACTATCTTGGAAGCAGATTAAGTTCTTACCTGATACCTAATCTGCCAGCACCTTTATCTTAGATTTCCAGTATCTGGAACTGTGAAAAATACATTTCTGTTCTTTATAAAACTATTGACTCTCAGGTATTTTGCCATATCAGCAGGAATAGACTAAGACAGGATCTCAATTACCCCATTTTCTCAGTCTCAGAGGTTCCTGATCTGAATGGCAAAGAAGGAGCTTTCTTTGCCTGCCTGCTGACATCCAGGACTCCTGTACAAAAAAGCATGAGGCTCCAGCACTGCTGACTACTTTCTACACTAAATTTGTTTGAGTAAGCAAAGGACTTGCCAAAGATCATGCAACCTCTGCAGCCCTTTAAACCTGGAAGGTTATAGTTCAGAAATGATCAAGGAATCTCTCAACAATCTTGAAGAGATAGGCAGAAAGTATCATTACCATTTCGTTTTAATTCCTTAAAAATTTCCTCCCAAGCATTAGGACCAGGCATAACTTCATCATGAGTTACCAGGTTTTTCTAAGGGACATTTGTACATCACATCAACATTTCTTTTGTTGTTGACAATGAAACACCATTATGTGAATCTTCATATAATCCTTTGCTTCTATGGCAGCATTAAAATTGTCTTTTTACTACAAAAAAAAAAAAAAGAGACAGTAACGGCAAAAGGACATTATTTCATCCTGGCAGCAGATGTTTCTCAAGTGCAAACTGCCATCTGTTAGGTAGAACAAGGAACTAGAAAACTCTTCCTTCTGAAGTAATTCAGCTCAGTCCTCCAGTTTTGAAGCATCTGGTTGGTAACTGTGCTGTCAGCATGAAACTACCTTCTCAGTTTCAAACATCCCAGTGCTGGAGCCTGAGGATAGAATTCCTGTGGTCTAGACACAAATCCCTGCTACTAGGATTTACAGATGGGGCTGTCCTTTAAGTCTGCAGGGTTATAGCTCAGCAGTGATCAAGTAATCTCTCAACAATCTTGCAGGAATGATCAACAACTTCTCAAAATACAGCTGAACATCTGTTTCCTACATGTTTCTACACCAAACAGAGGCTGCCTTCTCCATGCACATGTTGCTCCTGCTGGAGTCCAGTGGCATGTAAATTCAAAAAAACCACTTCTTTTGCCCTATCAAGGAGGGAGGTGCTTGGAATTACAGTGATTCTCCCAGAGGACTTTTTTTCCCAGTTGTTTATGAGGAAAATGACAGTGCTTAGAGACAATGCAATGAGTATTTCTTATGGAGTGTTCTCTGCACATGAAGAAAGAACAGACAGTAGCATTGTTTCTTTCTATCAGAAAAAGTCTAATCTTTTAAACATTCCATAACCACAAAGAGCTCTGCTCCCTTTTAAGGTCTTGTGTAAATGTCATCTCCTCTGTAAAGACTGCCAGGATTTTCCTGGACAGAATTAATATGCCAACTTTGGATGATTTTTATTTCTTTTTTCTTGCATAATTTAACCCATCTAGAAACTCCAGTAAGATATTTAATAGACATAATAAAATCAGTTATTCTTGCTTTCTTGCTGATGTTAGGTGGAAATTTCCAGTCTTCCACCCATCAAGTGTGACATTAACTATAAGATTTTAATAAATGCC
This sequence comes from Dasyprocta punctata, assembly GCA_004363535.1. Taxonomy (NCBI): domain Eukaryota; kingdom Metazoa; phylum Chordata; class Mammalia; order Rodentia; family Dasyproctidae; genus Dasyprocta; species Dasyprocta punctata. The sequence goes on along the minus strand of RJWM01020685.1, from coordinate 29,098 downwards.
CTTTTAGTGAGTTGAGGAATGCCTCTCGAAGAACAAGCATTTAGTAAATGTTAATTGTTTGCATCCTCCTCCTCCTCCTCCACCACCAGATATCCAACACCTGCCATCTTACCAATAAAAGCTAAACAAATTCTTTTGCTTCTGGAGGAATGGATCTATTTTTTAAAATTTTCCCTTAAAATAATCTATGACCTGTTAGTAGTGTGAAAGACTACTAACAGATGGAAACATATACAGATGGAAAAGATTCTTCAGGAGTGTATTATTCTATTCTGTCTAGAGAAATAGAACCAGTATGATATGTATGTGGAAAGAGAGAGGGAGTAGGAGGGAGGAAAGGAGACAGTGAGAGAGAGGGAGACAGAGAGAGAGAGAGAGAGAGAGAGAGGGAGGGAGGGAGGGAGAATTCTATAGAATTGGTTTGTGTGCTTCTGAAGGCTGGGAAGTTCAAACTCTGCAGAACAGACCAGGAGGCTGGAGACTCAGCAGAAAGGCAATAGAACAGTGCAAGACTGTCTGCTAGTGAATTCCTTCTTTTTAAGAGAGATCATTCTGTTTTATTAGGCCTTCACCTGACTTGGTTAGGTTCACCTGTATTACACAGGGGACTCAGTTTTACTCATAATTCACTGATTTACATGTTGAACTCATTAAAAAAATCCTCACAGAAATATACAAAACAATGTTGAACCAATTATATTGGGACTGTGGCAAAACAAGTTGACATATAAAATTATGTTAGGAGTGAAAAGAAGACTTCACTCCTTATTTATGGAATCAGAAAATTGGATGAAGAGATTATACATGGGCATAATGTTATTCAGTCCACGTGGTGGGAATGGGTTTCAGATTTCTGTGAATTCCTTTCCTAATTTTGTCCACAGAGTGCTTCAGATGAAATGAATCAATAATGTTCTTGAATTACTAATGGTGAGAGACACTTAGGGCTGCTATGTAGTACTATATGTGGTTGGGTGCTGAACTGTAGGAGCATCAGTCACTGAATACTTGTTTTGGGTCAAACTTTAGCATCAGAAATACAGAGGAAAATGAAACACATATTCAACCTTCAAGAAGTTGTTTTCTAATCAGAAAACTAGCATTACAATAAAACAATGTAATGAAATGATTGCTTTATTGGATATATAGACTTAGTGTATTGTCAGCATAAGAGAAAAATCTGGATTTCCTGGGAGGACAGGGAATATTTTTCAGTGAGGACAATAAGAAACTGACTTGAGAGAGGCTAGTTGGAAGGATGCCAAGTTAGAAGGTGATCAAGGATGCACAAGGGACACAAGTCATGTTGAATGACTTGCACTTTCTAAATGCAGAGGGTAAGATGTAGGGGGAAGGTTAAGATATGAGGCAGGTTAGGGACAGTAGTTTTATATTCAAGGAATGTGTATCATGAAAACCTATGAGTAATAAGATTTTGAGCAGGAAAATTATAAAATCAAATGAATATAAGAATATTTTGTTGGCAATGTGAAGGTTTGAATTGGAGTGTTGAAGACCAGTGGGCAAGGACTGATAGTTGTAATAGTTAAGGAAGGAAATGAAGGATGTAGGCTAGAATATTGTTGGTATAGATAGAAACAGAACAACATGCATGCCAAAAATGTAGGCGTGCGTATGTGGTGGGAAAGATAGAAAAGCAATAAGGATAGTTGATTTATTAACTATAGCCATAAGAGAGAAATAAATAGTATGGGAGGTCACAAGTGATTCTTTAAAATGATCAAACAAATTAACAAACATTTAGGAAGATTGAACATTTGGATGGAGCACAAAGAAGTGAAAAAATCCAAGTTATTAAAATCAGGAATGAAAGAGGGAATGTTACTTATTGTCAGCTTTCCCATTACTAGAGACAATACACAACTACAATTCAAGGAGGAAATTTTCGTTTAGCATACAGTTTAGAAAATTTGGTCCATAATCTACTGGTTCCAAGACAGAAACGTGATGGCAGAATATATGACAGAGCAAAACTGTTTGGTTTGTTTTGTCTGCAGAGCAGAGCAAGAGAACAGCACCAGAGAAGAACAGGGAGGGACCACATGTTGTACTCAAGGCCATGCATTCATGACCAACTCAGAAAAATAAGGAGTGTGCTCTACTAATCTTCTTCATCAGATTAATCCAATGAATTTGGCATATCAGGATTAATGGTCACAATCAACTCCTTGTCAACTTCACATCTAAACATATCTTCTTAAACCATACTTAATCTCCAGATAAAGTCAATAACAAGTTTATATAACTGAAACACAACCCCTTCCCCAAAGTCTTCACAGTTTCAGCTCTTTCAAAAGTCTAAATCTAAGTTTCTTCTGAGAATCAAGAAAAACTCCTGGGGAACTTCTGTTTAAAAAGTTACATAACCAGCACCATGCACTGGCTGCTGCAGGAGTGGGGACAGTCACACCCAAGTCTCTCTCTGTGAGTCTGCACCATTTGTGGACTGTGGGGGGTTGGGGGAGAGATCCAGGCCTCAGCAGGAAGTAATCCTGACCAGGAAACCATATCATTTTCATTGTTTTGTTGGGTTGGGTTTTAGTCTCTTTCATTTTGTTTATGTTAAATCTGATGACATGGGCAGCCATTTGAAAGATAACAAGATATATTATGGTAGCCATTTTGAATTTACTAGTGGCTTGTTTTTACATTCACTGTTTTGGTTTTATTGTTTCTATTCTATTCTGTTCTGCCTTTGATTTTTACTATGCCCAAAAGTATCTGCAGCTATTTTGAAGACAACAAAAGCCATTATGGTAACCATTGCTGGTTTTGAAATCCTGTATCACTTATGCTGGTTTATATTTTATTAGTTTTATGCTGTTTTATTTTCCTTGGTTTTATCCTTTTTAAAATAAAATTTTAAAAAGTTTTTTTAAAAGGTCACATAATCTCAGGTATAATGGTACAGTGTAAACATTCCTATTCCAAAAGGGAGGAATAAGAAGATTAAAGACAATCAGATAAAATGAGACCAAAAACCATCAGAGAAAACATTAAATCCTGTAGCTCCATGTCTAGTATTTGGGGCACATGATGGTAAAAGGTGAATTCCAAAAGACATGAATGGCCCCACCCCTATAGCCTTGCCAGTTGATGCCCCCATACCCTTGTTCTTAGGTTGGCTCTACTCACGTCCTATAGGTTTCCTTGGTTGGTGTTTCATATCTCTGGCGTCTCTGACTCCCTAATGTCCTCAGGGCACCTTCAACTTTATTCCCATGATTTCATGCATTGCAATCTCCAGTCTCCTTGCCTGGCCAATCAGGCCTTCCTTCAAAATCTAGGTGGAAGCCTCTCTGATCCTCCAAGTCTTGCATTCTGCATACCACTAAACTACTATCAAGTGAATAATAATATCTGTTGTCAATAGAAGCAGTAGTCAGGCCCTTTTGGATCATGGCTGCTGTGACCTCTGAGCGCCTGGATGGCTGAGCACTATGGAATGAATTCCAGGGAACAAGTTCCCTAGAAGGTTTTTCTTGAGAAGGGGATCCCAGAAATTTTGTTCTTAAATGAAAAACTGACATTTTTATACTCTTTAGTCTGCCATGTGTGAGGTCTTGCTGAATCCTGAGATGTCCCCAAGACATCTTTCTTCTTGTCCTTTACAAAGTACTTGATTTCTTTTTAGTGGCATTAGTCTCTTTAGCAGCCATACCTCCTTTGACCCTAGCTTTGTACATTATTCTTTCAAGGTCAAAATTTCAGATTTTCAAATTTTTCTGCCTTGCCTTTTGCTCCTGATTTTTACTATAAAGCTGGCTGAAAGCAGCCAGCAGTATTCATGCCACAGCCTAAATGTTGGGCTCTTTTGGAATTTCTCTGTCAAATTAATTGATCCACTGGCTTTAACCTCAGTCTCCTACAAGTCTCACAATATGGCCAAAGTGTAAACACATTATCTGCCATAGTGTAAGGTATATTGCCTCTAGTTCATTTGTCAATGGAGTGTTTATTCTCAACTGAAATCTCCTGAGTCTAGTCTTTAACTGTCCATGTTCTTATCTGCATTTTAGTCTTTTGAGATTGAACCAGTATCACCCATCAAACTCTGTGTGCAGCATTCAAGGGTTCTCTAGCCTGCTTCTCCAAATTTTTCCAAACTCTTCCTGTAAACTGGTTGCAAAAGCTTCCAAACCACATGGTCAGGTACAATCATAGCAACAACCACACTCCTGGTACCAATTGTCTGTATCAGTCAGTTTTCCAATTGCTGGACACAGTAGTTGATACCCACAACTTAAAGCAGGAAAAGTTTAATTTACCTAACTGTTTGGGAGGATTCAATTCATAGTCATCTAGTTCCAAGACAGAAACACCATGCCAGAAGGGTGTGCTTAGTTTCTGGTTGCCAATGAGCACTGTAGGGAAAAGTACTATAGAGAAGTAGGCCAGAAACCATATATAGTACACTAGGTCACACATCCATGATTCAACCCAGATCTACCAAAAAGTGTATTCTACTAACCTGCTAGGCGTTTCATAATCCAATGAAACTGACATATCTGGATTAAAGGTCACTGCCAGTCTTACAAAAATAGAAGCTTATAAAGGAATACTATGAGTAAGCTTATGCCAAGAAATTAAATAGCTTAGATGAAATTAGCAAGTTCTTAGAAAGACAAACTGCATATACATTTAACAAGTAAAGAGACTAAATTATTAATCAAAAACCTTCCTACACCTTCCTACAAAGGAAAGTCCAGACCCAGATGGTTTCACCAGTAAATTGTACCAAACATTTAAATATTCTACCAGTGCTTCACAAATTTTTCCAAAAAATAAAAGAGAAGGGAATACTTGCCTACTTATTCTTTGAGGCCAATATTATACTGCTATTCAAAGCAGAAAAGAAAACTACAGATCAATCAGTATCTCTTTAGAATCTAGATGAAAACTCTTCAACAAAATATTAAACTGAATCCAGCAACACTTGAAAATGATCACACATCATGTCAAAGTAAAATTTGTTTCAGAAATACAAGTTTGTTTCAATATAGCAAATGTAATACACTGCTTTAATAAAATAAAGGAACACCTCCCCATGATTATCTCTATTAATACTTAAACAGCATTCGACGGAGTACACCTTCTCAGGACAAAAACCTTCAACAAAGTAGGAACAGAAGAGCATTCTTGTACCCATTAAAAAGGTATCTGTGGAAATCTTATAGTTAACATCATACTTAATGGTGAATTACCAAAAGCTTTCTCCCTAAGGTTAGCAACAAAACAAAGATGTCTGATTTTATCACATCTGTAAAGCATTATACTAAGGTGTCTAACCAGGGAAATTATGCAATAAAAAAAGAAAGAAAGAAAGAAAAGTCATCCAGCTTGGAATGGAAGAAACAAAGCTTTCCCTGTTTATGGATGACATCATCTTATGTACAGAAAATTTTAACTGATAGGCGAAAAAATTACTAGATCTACTAAATAAATTCAGTAAGGTTGCAGAATACAAATTAATGTGCAAAAATCAAGTGTATTTCTATACATCTATAAACAATATGAAAATGAAACTAAGAAAATAATTCCAATTAGGATAGTATAAAAAGAAGGTAAAAACTTACATATCAAAAGTTATAAGAAGTTGTTGAAAGAAATTTAAGAGCTCTAAATCAACAGAAAGTCATCCTGTGCTCATGGATTGGAAGACACAATTGCAAACATGGAGACATTCCACAAAGTGATCCACAAATTCAGTGCGACAACTATCAATATTCTAGCTGTTTTTTTCCAAAACTGAAAAAGCTAATCTTTAAATTCACATGAAATTGCAAAGAACTCTGAGAAGGCAGAATAAATTTAAAAGAACAAAGTTTGAGAATTCACATTTAATGTGCTGATTTAAGGCCATATGGTTTTGGCATAAAGATAGACCTATGAATGGATAGAATAGAATTAAAACTTCTTTTAGTCATTTTATAATTTAAGATTATATATTTTAATTCTTTCTTGTTGAAAGATCTAAAGTGGTTTTCTCCTCCTGGTTTTAATGCTGACTGAAACTACAAATGAAGTTAAAAAATTTTAGAGGGTACTTTGACAGAGAGAAGCCTTGATAGAAATATGACCATGAAAATTTTGTTTTTAAAATAATTAAGAGCCTGTGCACAGGTAAAGAAGAACTTGTGAGATGCATACACACACAGAAAGGGGTCAGGAAAATTAGAGCTGCATAAGAAGAGAACTGTGCCCTCACTGGACCCAGTCAGAATGGAGCCCTTTCCCTTAGCCTCCCACTGAGACTTCTCATCAGTTTCACAGCGGCACCATGCTGAGTGCTGAGGGATTACACAGAAGACAAGAGGCATTGTCCTTGATCCCAAGGAACTTGCAGTGCAGTAAAAAAGGCAGACTTGAACAGAGATAATAGAAAACAGAGAATGCTACTACAGAGGAGGGAATGAGGCACTGTGAGAGCGAGTCACTTGTTCTGACATTGCCCATCCTGGCTCAATTGCAGTTGTCACAGTGAGCCCAGTGTGACACGAGGGCCCGTGTTCACTGAGGTGGCTAAGATGATCTGTTTGGACAGGGCTCAGCCATGCAGGCAGGAGAGAGGTTATACAACTGAATGTTTTAATGGAGATGTTGTACTGGGTTTACCTTGGTAATAAGATGGAAGTATGTGTTTAAAATCCCACAACCTCTGGGAATGCACAACCAGTCTTGTCTAATTAAGAGGACAGTTTAGTTTTTTTTCTATCATTCCTTCTCTTTCCCTCCTCCCCTTCCTTCCTTCCTTCCTTCCTTCCTTCCTTCCTTCCTTCCTTTCTTCCTTCCTTCTATCCCTGCCTCCCTCCCTCTCTCTCCTCGTTTCTCTCCCTCTCTATCTTTCTTTCTTTCTTTCTTTCTTTCTTTCTTTCTTTCTTTCTTTCTTTCTTCCTTTCTTTCTTTCTCTTTTTTTCTTTCTTTGTTTCTTTCAACAAATGGAGTCCTTCACTACCAAAAATTAAGCAATCAAGTTTTCCAAATCTGGGGAAATCACAGGGGTCAGCCTGTCTGGAATGTAATGGATAAATCTTGCTCTGAGAAAACCATTTATGTGGTCATGGCATCTCCCCTGCTAGGTATGTGTCTGTCCTATTTTCATTTTAATTGGTAATCTTACAAATTAGTCTTTCAATTTGTATTAGATTGTTCACATGGACATATAGGTTCTTTGTAATAGATTTTAAACCTGCCCCCCATCAGAATGCTTAACTGATAGAGCACTGCCTTTTAAATATTAACACACTCAGGAATCATCAGTGGCTTTTACTGAACTGCAAATTACAATCCAGAAGGTCTGGGTGGGGCCTGAGACTCTGAACATCCAAGAAGCTCCCAGCCACACAAGTTACCCCTTGATTACCAAGATAAGACCACACCTTTAATATTTTAACATTTGCCAAGTAATTTCATACTTTGTGTTGAGATAACTTTGAAAACAACACTGTCAAGTAGGCAAGATGCCCATCACTATCCCCATTATAACAGAGGAGGAAACTGAGGCTAGCTAGAAGAAGCTAAGAAGCACCCTACTTGAGACTCACCCTCAGACTGTCTGACTCCTTCAAAGGGTATAGGATATTTTCTTAATCCACTGAGGTTTTTTTCATGATAAGAATCATATCTTGATCATCACTGTGCCCACAAGCAGTTTTTAGTATTGTGTTTTGTATATGATAAACATCTGACGACAGTTTACTCCAAGCTTATTTTTATATCCTAGAAGCCACTATATAATGCTCTGATAACAGTGTTATTATTTACATTATGCAGTGGGGAAATTAAGGGTTAGAGAGGTGGAGATATTTGTGCAAGTATACCAAATAAAAATGAAAAAAAAAAGTAAAATTTCAATTTATGTTTGCCTTATGACGATACCCACAGTGTTTTATGTTTTTAATTGGTCTTTCTTACATCAAACAAAGAAGAAATATATTCCATCTCACAATTTCTTTATTATTAATATCTACCTATTAGAAACTTGATCATGAGAATGATAGTTCATTTGCTCAAGATCTCTCAAGATAAAAAAGACTAATCTCCTTTTCCATTTTCACATCCTCCCAGCTGTTGCAACCTCAATCCACAGCTTTATGCCAAATGACACAGAATAATTGATGGAGTTGGAGACTGTCTATAAAGTAAGTAAGCCTCTTCAGAAGTTTTTGCTGTTATGCCATTGTTTAAATTTTTAATCAAATAGAGCAACCCACTGGGGACTCCTTCTGTCTTAGAAGTTTTCTTTCCCCTATAAATATAGCTTTCTTTTCCCAGTAAATGTATCCTCCTCTTAAAATAACTTTTTGATCAAAGATTTAGGTGAGAAATAGTGCAAAAAAAATTAGTGGCCTTGTTAGTGCTCTTGAGGATAGTCTGAATATTTATGTGGCAAAGAACATAAGCATGTGAATCTTTATTTTGTGAAAGAGCCAGAGTTCCTTCCAGAGAAGGGTTTTTGAATGACATTAAGGGGCAACAGGAGTTTTTAAAAACAGTGTTCTTAGCTTGGTCAGCAAATTATTGAGACATTTTAAACACAAGCCTACATGATCCTTACATGAAATGAGAGATCTAGGTCCTCTCTTCTCAAGTGCAGATGGCTTGTGATTGCTTTGACCAGTAGGATACAAAAGTGAGGATGTATGACTCACGAGGCTAAGTCATAAACATTTCTGCCTTGTTCATGAAACAATCATGCTTGGGGGTCTATGCCATTGTGTGAAAAATTCAAATATCCCAAGCCAACCATGTTATAAGGAATCCTAAGTAACCAGCTATTCTGGTTAACAATCACAGAGCCCAACCTTCAAGTCATCCTAGCCCTGACACCAGGCATACAACTGAGGATGCCACCAGACTACTCAATCTCTCAGCCGCTTGTGTTATCTTTGGAATTTGCATCCAAGATGAGGCCTTAGATACTGTGAAACAGAGATAACCCATATCCTTCATGACTCTTATTTCACCCTCAAAAATTCACAAACAAAATATATTAATTTATGTTTTATATCACAAAGTTGGGGATGATTTTTTATACATCAATAGATAACTATAACAATCAGCCAGAACTCATTGGTTGCAAGAGATGAAAGAAAAATACATTCCAGTTTAGGGATAAGAGAAATCCCTATACTGGATAGTATACTAGAATGTATATTGGAGAAAGAATGGTGGTAGCCGTGGAGATGTACTTCAGATTTCCAACTGCTGATAGGATGATTGGCTAAAGGTTCCAGTTGCCACCCTCAGATCTATTACTGTGTTCATATGAGTCCAAGATTCTTGAGAGTTGAAGGGTACCAGAGTTAGCAGGTGAAAAAACAGGATGCAATGTAATATTTAGAACTTATACTAGAATGTATTATCACACTTCAAATTTAACGAGGGATCCTATATGTAATCTAGCAAACCTACACAAGTTGCTTCCAGCCAGTGACAAGATATGGCGTGATTCTATGGTGGACAGATCTTTGGAGACATGGAACTCCTCTGAGAAGTCTCCATTAGACTTGTTGACCTTCCTTAGAACTACATTGCACATTAGGACTTCTTAACCAAAGCTTCCTTCTTTATTCTGTTTTTAACAAAGATTAAACCCTCAACGTAGTCCAATAGTTCTCCCAATCTGCTCTGGCTCCTTACACATTTTCCCTTACAGGCATTTTCAGAATTCATGTCTCATAAGACTTGGAATAATATGGGAACCCAACATGAAAGAATAATATTGACCAACTAAATCACTGGAAGAGCTATGATGAAACCGAGTGCCAGAGACTCAAATGCTTCCATATCAACCTCTATCTCTATTTCTTGCTTCTGTCTTCCCTAACCTACGGCAATGAGTATCAGACCTCTTGTCCAACAATCAATGATGATAAAAATGAATAAAATATATGAGGCAACTCTTGTGAGGCACTGGATATTAGAAACCGCAAGACTTAGTGGCTAACAGACAAGAAACTCAAAAAATAAGTGAGGAAGATGAGCCCAGACAGAAAAGTGAAGTCTTATAGAGTGAAAGAAACAAATACTAGAGGTTGGGCTGTTGAGGTAGCTGAAATTTATGGAGTAGGGTACTGGAGAAGAGGATGCTGCTGAGATGAGCTTCAGAAATACGCAGAGAGGACCTCTTGGGTCTTTGGCCAAATGCTATATTGTATATGCAAAGTGAGACTTCATGAGCCCTCAGTAGAGAAGAATTTCTGGGGAGCTGGGAGTCAAAGATTCCAGAGGTCACTTACACATGGGAGAGACTGAAGTTCTAAGGATTCAGAGTGAAGTTATCTCATTGAAAACTCAGAGAATTTAGTTAAAAATCAAAAAGGCCACATTACAGGATTAAGGATTGTGGTCTTAAAGGAGGGCAACTCTGAAAATTTTTAAGTATTTATCTTTGCAGTGCTGAGGATTGAACCAAAAGTCTCATTCATGTTGTCAGGAGATCTGCCACTGAGCTACAATCCCTGAGTCCCTTAAAGGCAGCTCTAGACCCAGTCCAATAAATGGTAAAATCATGCTGCATAGAAACTCAGCTGCATACTAAAGGAAAATTACACACTTAAAGGAAGATAATATCCAGCATACAATAAAAATTGATTAATATAAAAAACCTAAAAAAATGTGATCATGACCATGAACTATAACTGTTAATACACAGTCTCAGAGATGATATGGAGACTGGAATCAGCAAAAACTTCAAACTAGCTGTTATAAATATATTTAAGGAATTAAAGGAAAGGATGGGCATAACAATTGAAGATATGAAGACTTTTAGTCTAGAAATTAAAATTTAAAAAACCAAGTGGAAATTCTATACCTGGAAATTAAAAATAAAACGTTTAATGGATGAATTTAAAAGAAGATTGAACACTATGGAAGAAAGGAGCAATGAAAGTTAAGACCAGTCAAAAGAAACTATAGAGATTAAAGCACAAATAAAAGATTTAAATTTTAAACGAAGTGAGCCATATTAGCACATGAACAGTATACAGTGATGTAATTGTAGTTCTTGAAGAACATGAGGCAGATAGAAGAATATTCTTGAAAAAGTAATGGACAAATATTTACACATATGATAAAAAGTATATGTCAGGATCCAAGAGTGGTTTTTCCTGACTTCTTAACAAGGCTCCCCATGGCTGTCTAACCACATCTTTATCCCTGCTAGAGAAAACCTAGTTTTGGACTGACTAGAGGGGACAGTTTATGAGGGAACCAGGAACTTAAACACAGTACCAAAGCCTGTTTCTGTGCAGATCCTTCATATCTGGACCATATTCATGGAAGAGGGATGATGAAATGCTCACTTTTAATTCATGGGAGACTAGTATAATACCTTGTATCCTGCGTTCCATTTGGAATTCTTGGAGACAGCAGCCTTCACCATATATATGCCCTCTGCCACACAAACACAAGGTGGAAATTGTCAAATAGGCTAGGATAGGTGAGACGATTAGGGAGAGCCCTGAGACAAATCCCTGGAGTTCTTCAAGGTTCAAAAGTGATACATACCATCAAGCACTCAAGACTCTCTGTGCCTTCTGTCTTCCCCAAAATCAAATAGAAATGAGGGCTCAAGAGGGGTTTCACAGTCATTGAGAGAATACTGTCAGATACCAGCACAGGTTCCAAATAAAAGCAGGCCAATTAGGTACTGGAGTTGTCAGCTTGGCTGATGTCCATTTGGATAAACAATTGTGCTTGAGAAAACCTGTTCCCTTCTGTGGATGCCAGTGAGCATAAAGATCAACTGACAAGGACTAGATTCCCTGCCACAAAGCCGGTAGAATTATCTTAGATCCATTCATAACTTTAGATATGGGTGGAAATTCTGAATTTGAAAATTTAAATCTGAAGTGAATGGGAATCATTAACTTTGTGTTTACTTAAAACTCATTGGATTAAATTTTTTTATCTTCAGGTGGATGGGGCCAATAGCTGCAGAAAAATATGCAACATTTCCACACCTGTTTTAACTCTAATCTAATCCTCTTCCTAAACACACAGATATAAAAAAGGAAATGTGGTGGTCAGGTGTGATGGTACATACCCGTACTCCCAGCATTTTGTGAAGCTGATGCAGAAAGATTGGAAGTTTGAGTCCAGCCTGACCAACTGAATGAACTCATGAGACCCTGTCTTAAACAATAGATATGGGCTGGAAATGTAGTCACATGTAAAGGTCGTGGGTTCAGTCCCCTAAAACAGAAAGAGAGAGGGAGGGAGAGATAGAGATAGTGATAGAGATAGGGATGATAGAGATAGAGATAGAGATAGATGAGAGAAGAGAGAAGAGAGAGGAGGAGGAGAAGGAAAAGGAAAAGGGGGGGGGAGATCTAAAGATGAATTTGGTTCCAGCTTTGACACTACATAGATGTTTGACTCCTGGGCAGTGATAATTTTAGTCCCAATTTTAAAAAAAGGTGGTGTTAAAGGTCCCTGCCAGTTCAGATTTCTCAAATAAAATATAATCACAGTCAAGCATGGTGGTACACTCTAGTAATCCCAGCTATCCAGAAGTCTGAGGCAGGTGAATCATGAGTTCAAATATAGCTTGGGCAACTTGGTAAGACCCCAACTCAAAATTAAGTTTTAAAAAAGGACTGGGAATGTATAGTTCAGTAGTAGATCACCTGCCTACCATGTCCAAGACCCTGGGTTCCATTTCCTACTAACATTGAAAAAAGAGTCACCGCTTTCCTTCCTGTATCACTACTTAGGCTTTATGCTTCAGAATGTGTACACAGAGAAAAGGCGTTTCATTCGCTTTAACATGTCTTTCCATTATTCGCATACTAAAGGCAAGCTTCTAAGAAACGGTGGGAGATGTTGATACGGGTGGGATCATTTGGAAAAGTCTTGAGCACTGGTGAATTTTTCTTTTTGTTGGGAGTCCATCATCTCTGCACTGTCAAGGCACAGACAAAGCTTGGTAAGAGGGATGATGATGTTACTTCCAAGCCCGCCCTCTGCTGGTCAGAAGGAGCAGGTTCCGTTATTACGTGATCTGCAAAAACAATTCAGGGAAGAATCATTTCAGTGTTGTGTTCTTTGTATTTTTAATTCCTTGATAATCCTGCCCTGCAGAGGGAGAGAGAAGGGAAGGAAGGAAAGAGGGTGAAAGGGAGACTCTAGTAACTGGAGTCTTCATTTTTTTCCTGCAGCCAGTGTTGATGGGGAAAGCCCAGGACAACAGTCAGAGGACTTGGGTCTGTGCTGGCCCTGCTGCAGTTTGTTACCCAAGTGACTCTGAAGACATCAGTTGATCTCTATGAACACTCTTTATTCATTAATTCAGCTTTCACTAGTGACTGAAAACTTATTTTGTCCTAAACCCTGTGCTCAGCCTGAGAGAATACAAACAGGAAAGAGATGCTGTCCTTGCCTTTAAATTGCTCACAATCTCCACACAGAGTTTATTTCACTGACTGCTCTGGGAGGAGCAGAGCAAATATCTGGGACAGCCCCACATCCTAGCTCCTGGGACATTGTCATTCAGGAGTGTGAGCGCTGGGACTCGGTGATGCACCATGAAGCAGGCAAACCTCTACCTTTGAAAGGCGTTGGAGAAATTAGTTCGGTTGTGTCAACTTGGACAAGTCACTTCTCTGAACCTTTCTCCTTTTACCACTTCCTCAAACAATTAAGCTCGCTGATCTTGGTGCCCTTATGGATGATGCCTTCCCCTCAATTCAAGCACTTTCTGTAACAGATTTCAGAGATTATCTACCCCTCACAATTAGCTCTGAGAAACCTGAAGGCATAACCCATATATGTCTCACTTAGAACCACACCCCCTGCTCCAAATACGGTGCCTCAATGTTTATTAACAGAGCCAAGTTGATGTTTGATGAAGAAGGAATAATATAGATACAATGTGAAGCAGGGCCTGGTTTCTTTGAACTTCATGTATCATAGATACTGCTTCCTAGATGCTGCAGAAAGCTTTAGTCCCACTGTAGTATTTTAACTTCCTTTACAGTATTATCTGCCATTTACTGTACACATACAATATGCCAGGCAATAGTGTTCTAAATCAGGTATTTTGTTCACCTTGTTTTTTTCCTCACAGTAGCTGACATTATGTTCGCTTTTTCCTCCAGATCAATATCAGAGCAATTTAAAAATTCTTCCAAACATCAGAGTTGAGAAGTGACAGAGCAAGGTAACAACCCAGGTGCCCTATCTCCAAAGCATTTGCTTCCACTTGGCACTCTGTCTTTCTCTTGCTGTGTAAGCTGGCAGAACCCAGAGAGCTAACAACCCTGCCATTCCTCCAGGTTGGCTGCATGGAATCCACGGGGGCTTCAAGGCAGCCTTGGCAATGTCTTGGCCCCTATAATAGTAAGATAGTAGGGACCCAGTGCCTCCTGGGGATACGGGCTTCCTTGTTTCTCCTGTCCTTTGTATGTGAATGATTGTGGCATTGTTTTAACAGCATTCATAACCCTCACTCTTTCACAAGCATTCATAACCCTCTTTCCATGCCCTTAAATCACCAACGGAGGATTGGTGCAGGCGCAATCATCCACACATGCTGCCGGTCAAGCAGCAGCCATGGGGACCCCAGGAGGACCAGAAAGGCAGGTTTTCCTTACCACTCAAAGAACTCACCGAGATCCCACGTGGACTAGGGAAGTGACAGTGGCCCTCCTGTTCTCCTGAGCTTGCAGGGAGTGCTGAGCCTTGGTCCTTCAGGCCCACAAACACCTTGAGTATCCTCTGTTCTTTCCCACATCCACCTTAGACCTCAAGCTTCTCTGCTCAGACTTCCATCCCCACTTTTCTCTCCCTTTTTCTGTCTTTGATCTTTGGCTCAAGTTGTCATTCACTATATGTTGTGGAGCTGCAGGGAGAATCCTTGAGGTAAAAAGCATCAAGGCTAAAGATCTCTCAGTACATCTTAGAGTTGTGATGAAATAGCCTCTACCTCTTTCCCATACCCTAAATTGCATTGCAAAAGTCTCCCTTGTGTTCACAGTGCTGTGCATACTAGTGGCTTGGAAGGAGGGTGGTTATATGCCACATCCTTAAAGGAGAGCTGGGGAACATGGGATGCTGCTATTCATTTGTTGAGCTCCTCTTTTGCATATGTAGTCTACGGAAATGACCAAGGTGAGGCCCCGTCCTTAGTACACTCTCTATTCTTAAGACTTGGTGCCTGATCAGGACATGATTATAAACCACAATTGCCTTGGAAGGACCTGGAGTTCAGATGCAAGGTGCTGTGGGAACACAGGGGAAGGGGAGGATGATTTTGAGAGTGGCTTTGGGGTGCTGTAAAGAGAAAGACATCTTAGGGCAAGACTTCAAGGATAAAGATGATTTTATCATAAAGAAGCTATGGAGGAGAACATTCTAGGTAGTGAAATGAGGTAAACAAAGGCTTAAAAATTCACTAGTGTATGGGAAAACACTTCTGCTCTGAGATAGAAGTAGATGAGATAATCTAGCTCTGTATCTACCTTGCACTGATGTACTCAGTCTCCTTCTCTAAATAACTAGAATCCACTACATGATGAGTAAATACCAAGGGAAAAGTGTATTAATGAATGTATACATGAATGTGGGTTTTTTGCCATTTCAAAAGATTTTCTTTAATAGCATAAAATATTTCCATGGACAAGTGAGCTTGCAAATACTTGAATGTGTTTTTAAAAAATGAATGTAGTTTCAGGATACTTGCTTAAATGTGCAGCGTATCCTCTACATAGCTATAAGAACCCAGTCCTTCCTACGGCCATCTTATCCCTGAAGGACCTGAGCTCCATTCTTTACCCCACTGTTCACTGGCTGCATCTCTCCACACTATCCTCAGAGCACTGTGGTCACTTGACTC
The DNA here is from genome assembly GCA_004363535.1 of Dasyprocta punctata. Taxonomy (NCBI): domain Eukaryota; kingdom Metazoa; phylum Chordata; class Mammalia; order Rodentia; family Dasyproctidae; genus Dasyprocta; species Dasyprocta punctata. The sequence continues at coordinate 13,239 of RJWM01020685.1, read as the reverse complement.
GACTTACATTTCCCTGATCAGGTGCTTCTATGTAGCGTTTACTCCATAGGGTAGTACTGCACAGTCAGGCTGGGGTTAATGGATAATTTGCCACTCTGAGGTGCTGATCTCAGCCTTGTATGATCTTTCTATTAACTGCAAGAGAAATACATAGACAAATGTCAGGCTGGTTCTTCCCCTTTGAAACATGCCAGCTCAACTTGTGTCCAAGAGGACATGCAAGAGGTGAAAAGAGCAAACTTCTTTCCTGTTCCAGCAATATAGAGCATGACTCCAAGACATGCCCATTTGTGAGAGAGGAGAAGTGATGATTAATGACCATTTTCCCAGGCATGGCTCTGATTATTTAATCCCATGGGGACTTCTGTGAGAAGCACTTGCAACTTCAATTCAAAGGACTATGTGTAGCTGTTGAATTTCCTCATTTGTTCCATGCACGGAAAATAAATGTTCTATTAGCCATTTTCTTGGCCAGGCCTTGCTGTTTCCACTGCACACAGGAACATCTTGGCAGTGTTAGGTGAGTGGGAGGAGGCACCTGAACTGGTGGCACTGTCCTTGGAGTCCTCAGTGCATCAAAGTGAAGAATTGGCCACCCACAGAGAAACTGCTAACAGGGGGACAAGTGTAGACCTGCAAACTGCTGAACTGAGAGTCTGAGTGTGTTCAGAGCTTAGTATGAGAGCTCTTCACTTTCCCTGCTGCTCCACTTGCCTGTCCTCTGGCATAGAAGGCTGCAGCTGGCATTTCCACTGAGGCCTAGCAGGGAACAGTTCTGCCTCAGGGCATTTGGAGTCTGCTTTTCCATCGCTACACATACAGAACCTCCTTGAACTTCAGAATGACAGTAAGAATAGTTCTTCACATATTAAGGATATACCAGACACTTTTCACGTATTATCTTCAGAACAAATATATATACTAACCCTAGTCATACTATAGTCATTCCCACAAGGGGGCACTGGAATTCAGAGAAATGAAGTAGCTAAGTAACTTGCCCAAGACCACAGTACTGTAAATGATGTCTCTAGAAATTGAATCACACATCTTTCTGGCTGCAAAGCCTGTGAACTCCACCCTGCACCATGAAGCCTCCAGAAAGCAGAGGGCCAGCACTAAGATGAATTTCCCACTGAGCTTCTGTTACTTGTCCCACGCAGTGGATGATATAAGCCTCAGACCATTCCCACCACCACAAGATATAGTCATGTCCTAAATCCCTGGAGCCTGAGAATATTTACCCTACCTGGAAAAAGGGGCTTTGCAGATGTGATTGTGTGAAGAATCTTGACGTGGTAAAATGGCCCTGAATTGTTAGGGTGGGCCCCATATAATCACAGAGTCTTTATGAGAGAAGTGGGACAGTCACAGCAGAGAAGGTGATGTGATGAAGGAAGCAGAATCAGAGAAAGAGTAGACCAGAAGATGCTGTGCTACAGACTTTGAAGACGGACAGGGTCAGAAGCCAGGAATGAGGCCAGCCTCTGTAAGCTGGAAAATATTCTCCTAAAGACTCCAGAGCCAAACAGCCCTGCTGACACTGTGATTTTAGTCTGTAAGGTCCATGTTTGGACATTCTGACCTCTAGCACTGTAAGAAATTAAATTTGTGTTGTATAAACCATTTATAATAATTTGTTATAGTAGCCGTAGAAAAATAATCCACCATGGAAAATATCACTAATTGCCAGATGACAGAGGTATATTTAAGGTATATTTCCTAAAACCCAGGAACCTCCATGAGAAATGGTGAATGTTCAAGGCACAGAGACCGATGCTGTTAGGCAGAATCAGTGGCCCCGCTGGCCATGTTTTTCAGGTGTGACGACCTGGTGCCTCCCTGGGTTATGGCTTCAGCCTGTCCGCTACACAGCTCCCAGCAGCTTCCCTGTGTTAGACTTGGATCCTCCTAGTATCCTCACTCTCTCCATCATGGAGTGAGCCTGTAGCAGCTGCCTGATTTCCAGTACTGGTGTGAGCACTTCCTACCTTTCATCTTTGCTGAGTTCTGTGTTAAGAAAAGATCACCAGCTTTTGGAGGATAAAAAATTCAATTTGAATAATCAACCTCACAGGTTGTATTTTTTGTGTAATGACTACTGTCACACACTGTAGACAACATCAGCCTTGGTGATCTCATCTGTAAGAAGAAGATAGGAATACATACCTCATGGAGTTGTTAGGGGTGAAATAGGATGATTTATGCAGAATACTTTGTTTAGTATGAGGCATGATGTAAATTCCCCATAAATGATAGCTATCATTGTTATAATGATGCATTTTATTCATGAGCCATCAACAAGGGCTCCAAAATGATCTCAGGTTTAATAGCTATGCAGGTATTTGGAAGGAAGGCCCCTTCTTTGCATCAGGCCTTGTACTATAATATAGTATTTCCTTAGAAGAGGCTTGCTCTACACTACCAAATTGAATTTGGAATTTTGATTCACCAAGGTCTTGTGGCTTTTTCTTCATTTTATGATAATTATTAGAAAGCCAATGTTTAAAATATTTTGGCAAATTGCTAAAGAATTTGAAATCCATGAAAGAATTTTGTGGAAGAGAACACAGGTCTAATAGTAACTGGTAAATGTAGAATAAACAATGTATTTAGTGTTGTAAATATCCGAACTCTTGTATGACTCTAAATTCTGGAGATTAGGATTCTGACATTCGCTAGAGCCCCAAATAAGTATTCATAAGTCCTCAGGGGTCCCCTTTCTAAGGAAGTGTGTGTATTGCACTGAGTTACTCTGACTCATCCAACTTTCCATTTCTCCACTCAAGCTCCAAGATTTCTGTACAGCAAAGCCTGTGCTGGGCATTCATGAGCACCTGGTGCATTTTCTGTATCCAGCTGAATATCATAAGGGGTATAGGACGTTTGAAGCTGAGGATTGTCCTTTATAGAGGTCTTGATCTAGAGAGGAAAAGGTTATATAGAGGAAAAAGAGAATTAAATAGCACCAAAAGAAACAATATGGTGGAAATTATATTCTTAACATTATTGAGTGCCTATTGTAGGAACCAGCATTTATCAAACGTTCTCTGTGTGGCAGGCATTTTACCCCTATTATTTACTTAATTCATACATTCACTGCCTGCCTATGTTTCCCAGTGAGTAAGTGAGGGAACGAGGACCTGAGGTCAGATTGTCTGACTTCTAAGTCTGTGCTCCCACCATATGCCAGGTAGCACAAATAAGTGTGAATAAATGGAACAAAATGCATGTGCTTTTGGAGAAGGAAGGGACAGCTGTGGACTGAAGTCCACAGGTGTGGACCTGAAGTGATGGCTTTATGAAGCACATGGCTTTAAGAAAAGCCCAAAAGGATAACTAGACTTTGGCAGAAAAATAGGATGATGATCAGAAAAAACACAAGCAACAGCTACTTAGCAGCTACTCAACATGTGTTACATTCTAGGCACTAATCTAGATGTTTGAACAGAAAAATGAACCAAACAGATAGGTAGACTTGCCATTATGTCATGTATATTCAGTGGGGGGAGAAAGACAAGAAGATGAAAAAGTAAATAAATGATATGGCACAATGTTAAGTAATAAATGCAACAAGAAAAAACAAAAGGCCAGCAATTCTGAGATTCTTGACCCTTACAGAAGGTGCCTCCCCAACTTGCCTTGTCCTGCCTGTCTACTGAGAAAAACCCCTGCCCCTGACCAGTTCTCCCTTGTTAGAGCCAAGTAACCTACTTTTGCTGCCTGGAGTGTCTGAATTTCTGGTCACCACTGAAATTCTGGAAGACTCCTACCCACTCATTTCATCAGTATGTCATACCATGACAGGAAGTAGGACTTGCTGAGTCTTCCCTGTCAGGCAGTGGTGGCCATGGTAGGCTCTAGGGATGCAGAGAGTATTGTCTTTGTCACAAACAGAGGCATTCACTATGTCACTAGCCTCAAGCAAAAGGGTGTCCAACTTCTTATAAGAATTATTATTATTGGCCATCACGGATTGGGGTTAGAGAGAACAATGGCCACAGCAGCAAATAAGCCCAGTCTGGGAACCAGTGCCAAGCGTGGGCAATGACTGGACTGGGAACAGCCAGACACCAACCACTTCTGGTACAGGCTGGAAAACAAGAAGTACCAATTCTCCTTCTGAGGGTTGCAGCCATTGTTGATTCCCTATGGTCTTGTTTTGACATCCTATACCGTTTCCATTGTTTTGTTGGGTTGGGTTTTATTCTCTTTTGTTTTGTTTCATTATGTTAAATCCCATGGCAGGAGAAGTTATTTCAAGGATAGTAAGAGATATTATGGTAGCAATTTTGGATTTACTATTGGTTTGTTTTGAAGTCCTTTATCACACTCATTGTTTTGTTTTCATTGTTTCTATTCTATACTGTCCTGTTTGATTTTTACTACGTCTGAAGTTATCTGCAGTTGTTTTGAAGACATCAAAAGGCATTATGGAAAAAAAAAAGGCATTATGGTAACTATTGTTGATTCCATAATGTTTTCAAGTCCTGTTTCTCTTACACTGGTTTGTTTTGATTGGTTTTATTCTGTTACATACTCTTTAAAACAAAAAAGAATTGCTATTATTATTGTCACAATAGTGACAAATAGGTTGCTTTACCCCTAAGCAAATCTGAATTTTTCCTTTAGAAATAAGAATAGTTTATTTCAAAATAAATAAATTACTAGTGCTGCAACACTACAAATTACAATCACACTTGATCCACTGCCTTGATTATGCCCATTATGTCTATTCCCCCTAATGTGGTACTCTGTCCAGGACTGCACATGGTACTTCTTTAGTCTTTTATTCTGGAAGCTGCACAAAGCTGATAATTAATCGGATTGCTTTCTACTATGGCCCTACTTTCTTGTTCTTAATTGAACACATGTTGTATTCTAGGCACTGGAGGAAGAGCTCAGCTAAATCAATAATTCTGTGTAGAACTTTTCCTGATAGTGCAGAAGTAATTTATGGATTAATATCAATACTTATATAGTGTCTGAGTGACCAGAGTGTGTAACAGAGCTCATAAAAGTAAATTATGTATTTGCCATACCTTGTTGGGAACAAATCCATGTCTCAGAAGTTCATTTCTTTCTACCTGGCAAAGCCATGTGCTGCCACGGAGGACACCAATGCTACTCAAGTTAAGCATTTAAAAATAAAATGCAGATGGATCTTTGAAACTAGACTCCCCACACAGGCTGGTGCCACCAACCAGTGACTGTCTTAACCATTGCAAAACCCAGGGACTCTTACATTTGGTAACTAGAATCAAACATTAAAATGCAAGTGCAGAAGAGTTCCTTTTTCCCCACAGCTCCTCCAGCATTTGTTGTTGGTTGATTCTTTAATCTTGGCCATTCTTTCTGGAGTGAGATGGAATCTCAGCATTGTTTTAATTTGCATTTCCCTAATGACCATTGATGTTGAACATTTTTTCATATATTTATTTGCCATTTGTATTTCTTTGTCTGAGAAGTGTGTATTCATCTCAGATGCCCATTTTTGGATTGGGTCTCTGAATTTTAGGGGCCTGATTTTTTTTAATTCTTTATATGTTTCTGATAGAAGTCCTTTGTCTGATTGACAATTGGCTAAGATATTTTCCCAGTTCTTGGGTTTTCTTTTCACTCTGTTGGAGCTTTCCTTTGACATGCAAAAACTTTTTAGTAAGATGAGATCCCAGTTGTTGATTCTGGGAAGTGTTTCCCATGCAATTTGATTTTTGTTCATGAACTCTCTGCCTACTCCTATATCATCAAGATTTTTACCTACTCTGTCTTCTATTAAGTTTAGTGTCTCTGTTTTTATATTCAGACCTTTGATCCAGTTTGACTTTATTTTAGTGCACGGTGATAGGCATGGATCTAGTTTTAGTTTACGGCATATAGAAAGCCAGTTTTTCCAACACCATTTGTTAAAGAGGCTATCTTTCTTCCAATATACATGTTTGGCCCCTTTGTCAAAGATGAGGTGGCTAAGTGTGTTTGTAGTTGCGGCTGTATCTTCTAATCTATTCCATTGATCTTCAGGTTTGTTTTGATTCCAGTACCATGCTGATTTTATCACAGTAGCTTTGTAGTATAGTTTCAAGTCAGGGATTGTGATGCCTCCTGCCTTACCTTTGTTGCCCAGAATTGCCTTTGCTAATCTAGGTCTTTTCTGGTTCCAGATGAATTTCAGGAATGCTTTCTCTAGTTCTGTGAAGTATGCAAGTGGTATTTTGATTGGGATTGCATTAAATCTGTATAATAATTTTGGGAGAATGGCCATTTTCACGATATTTGTTCTTCCTATCCATGAACAGGGAATATCTTTCCATTTTCTGAAATCTTCTTCTATTTCCTTCTTTAGAGTAATGAATTTTCACTGTATAGATCTTTTACTTCCTTTGTTAGATTGATTCCTAAGTATTTCAATTTTTTAGATGTTATAGTGAAGGGTGTGGTTTCCCTTGTTTCTCTCTCAGTGACTTTGTTGTTTGTGTATAGGAATAGTATTGATTTTTGAGTGTTCACCTTGTATCCAGCAACCTCCACTGTTGGTGGAAATATAGACTGGTGCAACCACTGTGGAAGTCAGTGTGGAGATTCCTCAAGAAGCTAGGATTAGAGATCCCATTCAACCCAGCTATCCCACTTCTGGGCATTTTCCCAGAAAAATTGAAAACATCATACCACAGTGATATCTGTGCACCCATGTTTATAGCAACCCAATTTGTAATAGCCAGATCTTGGAAACAACCTAAGTGCCCATCAATCAAAGAATGGATAAAAAAGATGTAGTACTTTTATACAATGGAGTACTACTCAGCTATTAAGAAAGATTGCATTGAGACTTTTATAAGTAAGTGAACATGACTTGAGACCATACTCGTAAGTGAGATAAAATCAAACCCACATGTGTAAATACAATATTGTCTCCCTAGTGTAAGAAACTGAAAAAGTATATATGATCCAAAATCTATAATAAATACTATGTAAGAGTAAAAAACAGCTCAAAGAGCAAAAGTAATTCGGAAGGGAAAAGGGGGAAAGAGGGAAGGGAAAAGGAAAAGATATAAATCTATATATATGTATATGTAAGATAACTAAAACTAACATACTGCTGAATGCATCAGTTATTGAGAAATAACAGTTAATACTCATATGATTGGATCAGTTTTACATGTCTATGTCTATTAATGTAAACAACCATTTTGAAGATAACGATACACAATATTGCAACCATTGTCAAGTTTCTACCATACTGTTTTGTAAACCTGTAATGTTACTGTTGTGAATTTACCCTAGTCATTTGTCTCTTTTGCTTTTTGTCTTTCTTATATGTGTCTTTTTTTCTCTTAAATAAAAATAAAAAATAAAGTAAAATGCAAGTGCATATCATGTAAGTTTTTTTTGAAGGAATTTTTTTGTTTTTTGTTTTGAAATACTTTGGTTATAAATTAATTATTTACTTTAGAATTGTCTCTAATTTCTGCAAAATCCTTCTACATTTTCTAGAAATCCTGTGATGTGAAAAAAATATCTAACTTTCTAAAATAAAAATGAGTAAAACAAAGGAGAAATGGTAGGAAACAAAAAGACTTTTTGGAGATGAGGAAAGGATCAGGGGGTGAAGGACTCAAAGTTGACCAAAAGATTTTATATTCATGTACCTATTCTCTAAAAGAAACATAATAGTTTATACTGCAGTTATATACTAATAATGCTTCCACATTTAATGAAAATATCAGCAAATTCCAAAGAAAAAACTAATAAAGTTGATACATTTTAGTAAAGTTGGTATAGCCTAGATTTTTATGCTTTTAGATATTGCAAATTCCCTACAGTATTATAGAGCCATTGCAAATACTTTGTATTTCAAGTTTTTTTTTTTTTTTTAATAGTCCACTGAAAGGCCTGAGGGCCTCAGATACTATGCCTTGTGGGCCACAGCTATAGAAAACTTGTTTAAATCCTCGCATTGTTATTATCTGTGTGTCTCTGGGTGAGTCACAACATCTCTCATTCTTTGTTTTCTCATCTGAAACTCGAATAAATACATTGTGAAGAAAGGACGCAAAAACTATATGGGATAATATATGCAGAAGCTCTGCCTAACTCTACGCCAAGCAAATAACAGGCATTTAATAAGTAATAGTTATCGCTGGCAATTGAAAAACATAGTAACATAGTGAGATTTGTTAGGATTTGGTTCTGTAATGATTCCCAAAGACCATGCTCTAAAGGCTTGGTTGCCAGTCTGTGGAATAGTGGGAAGTAGTACAACTTTTAGGAGGTGGGGCCCAGTAAAAGAAGTAAAGTCACTGAGAGCATGCTCCTGGAGGGAACATTGAGACCCTTCCCTGTTTTCTTCTCTCTTCTCCCCCAACCTTCTAGGCAGACCTAGGGGACTACACAGAGAGTGGCTGAAAGGATGAATCTGAGCACAGCTGCTGCAAACATCACCATTTTCAACGTCCTTTATATGAATGTAACATGGAGATAGATGAGAACTGCTGTGGAAGCCTGTGTTTCAGGCTTGCTCATTCCAAAGCCCTCACTTTTATTTTTTATTTTTTTGGGTATAGGGAATCGAACTCATGACCTCGAGCTTGCCAGGCAGGCACTGTGCTGCTGAGCTAAACACCAGCCCCCCTCTTATTTTTGCCCTCACTTTTATACAAAGCAATCTGTGATTGAATATAGTAGTTTCCCAGCCTCTAATCTTACCCTTCTCTGATAATTCCAAAGAACAAAAATTCCCAAACACAGTTTCCTATGTAAGTCTATTTATCACATAGTCCTGGCTCCTTACCGTGGTCTACAGACCCTGCCTGTTTCCCAGGCCCACCTGCATCACACCTTAACACCTGCTTCTCTGTTCTTATGTTGAAATTCTCTGTTTCTTAAACATGTGGCACTCTCCTCAGCTCTGAGCTTCACGTTTGCTGTTTATGTTACTCTCTCTGTTTAAAACCCTTCCTGCCTGCCCCACCACCTCTTTCCTCTGTCAAAGTAAACAGTATTTCCTCAAGGAGGCAACCTGGCCTCTAGACTAGGTCAGGTTTACTGCTCTGTGTCCCTACAGTTGGCACCTCTTTTAACACTGTTGCATGTGTCAGACACAACTGAGATTGCTTATGTGAGGTTTGTCTCTCCCCCTTGACTTTGAGTGATATGGAGTAAGGCACCTGCTGCCTTGTTCACTGTTATATTTCCAGGATCCAGAATGTGGACAGCCCCACCTACTTACCTAATTATTCAACAAAATATTTGCACTTCTTGTATCATGCTGAAAAATGTACAGGGATACCCATTCATGGCAGAAATTTTGGGGACAGGATCATTTTTCACCATAAGAATTTTATTTAGCACCCACACATGTAACTTCATCTGTTACACATTTTCCTAATAGAGCACCCATTTGTTTAAAATTTTCGAAGTTTTATAAAAGAAGAATTCAAGTCCTGAGTGAAATCTGTCACTGCTCCAATACAGAAAGAAGTCTGTTGATGTAAGATAGTGCTGAAGTACCAAGTTCAGCATTGAGAGAGGTGGGTTCAATTCCAACCGGAATTACTGAGCTTAGCAGCCTGGAGAAAATGATTCAACTTTAGTCTTCAGTTTTCTCACCTGCAAAATGTGTCTAATAACTGCTTTATTGGCCTCAAGGGTTTCTACCAGATTCATGAGATCATGAATATGTGTTTTATGAACTGTGAAAAGCAATACATAATTGTAAGAGAGTATGAATATGAAGGTGATGATCATGATGATTAAGGGAGGGGAGAAGAGATGTTTAATCATAGTTCATACTATAAAATTCAGATTCCAAATTAAGAAAAATGACTTTAAAAGATACAAGGAAAGTCAAGATTAGAAGATACTTTAAAAATAGTCTATATATTCAGTACAGATGCATTTTTAAAATTTTATTTTTGACTAACATGTATTAGTGGTACACATTAGTAGAGTTCAGTATGATACTTTAATGCATGCATACAGCATGCATTGACCAAACCAGCCTGCCTTTATCCATCCTCCAAAATTTAGTAATCACCATTTTACATTTAGGCTCACTATTTTCCTCTTAACTTCCACATGTGAGGGAGAGCATGTAGCACTTGCCTTTCTTTATAGTTTGTTTATATCACTTAACCTAATGACCTCCAGTTCCATCCACCTTGCCACAAATGACAGGATTTCATTCTTTTTTTTAATTTTTAAAAGCAAAACAGAAAAAAGAGTAGAAATAATACAGAATTTCCAAAAGAAAACAGTAAAATTCAACACTAGTTAACATATTGCATATTGTTATCTTAGAAGTAGTTGTTCAATTTACAAGATCTAGGCATAAAACATAACCAGACAATCAAACAATGAAAACACAAACTATTCTTTCTGATGAACTAGCAGAGAATTAGTAGTATGGTTATCTATGTTGCACACTTATGCATACATACATTTATATGTGTATACCTACATACATATAATCTTTTCCTTTCTTCCATTTCTTCTTTCCCCTATCCAAGTTGTTCTTTAATTTTGAGCACTTTCTTTCCCTTTCATTATTACAATATCTATTGTACATTTTGTATCTTATTACTCTTTCAGTTTTTTATTATTATTATTTATTTTTTATACTAGGGAGATTACAATATTTACAAATGTGAATCTGATTTATTTCACTTATGAGTATAGTCTCAAGTTGCCTCCATTTACCTATAAAACCTCAAGATCATCCTTTTTTATAACTGAGTAATATTTCATTGTATAAAAATACCACATCTTTTTTTTTTATTTGAGCGAAGAAAAACAAAACAAACAAAAACTACAACAACAACAACAAAAAGATACCACATCTTTTTCACCCATACTGCAGTTGATGGGCGTTTTGGTTGTTTCCAAGATTTAGCTGTTACAAATTGTGCTGTTATACACATGGGTGCACATACATTGCTGTGACATGGTATTTTCAGTTTTTCTGGGAAAATACCCAGGAGGGGAATAGCTGGATTGAATGGGATTTCCAATCCCAGTTTTTTGAGGAATCTCCGTACTGATTTCCACAGTGGCCGTACCAGTCTACACTCCCACCAACAGTGGAGAAGAGTTCTGCTTTCCCCACAGCCCCACCAACATTTATTATCAGTTGATTTCTTGATGGCAGTCATTCTTTCTGGAGTGTGAGATGGAATCTCAGTGTTTTAATTTGCATTTCTCGAATGGCCAGTGATGTTGAGCATTTTTTCATGTATTTGTTTGCCATTTGTATTTCTTCATCTGAGAAGTGTATGTTCATCTCAGATGCCCATTTTTGGATTGGGTCTTTGAATTTGAAGAGCCAGATGTTTTTCAATTCTTTATATGTTCTGGATATAAATCCTTTGTCTGAGGGACATTTGGCTAAAATTCTTTCCCATTCTGTGGGTTTTCTTTTCACTTTGTTGGTGATTTCTTTTGAAGTGCAAAAACTTTTTAATAAGATGAGAACCTAGTTGTTGATTCTTTGAACGGTTTGAATTTTGTTCATGAACTCTTTGCCTACTCCTATGTCTTCAAGATTTCTACCTACCTTGTCTTTCAGTAGATTTAGTGTTTCTGTTTAATATTTAGATCCTTGATTCATTTTGACTTTAGTAAGGATTTCATTCTTTATGGTTAAATATACTTCACTGTCTGTATGTATCACATTTTCTTCATTCATTCATTCATTCTTTCATTCATTTAATAGGCACACAGTTTCCATATCTTAACTGTTGTGAATAATATAGCAACAGCCTGAGTGTGCAGTATGTGTTTGGCACCCTAATTTAGTTCGCTTTGACTATATCCCCAGGAGTGGGATAGCTGGGTCATAAGGTAGAGCTAAATATTTCAGGTTTTTTTGAGGAATTTCCATACTGTTCTCCATAATAGTTACAATGATTCACATGCAAGAAATACCAAAAGAAATAAAGAGTGATAGAGATGTGGTACCACCTTCTATTTCAATAAACACAATGAATTACTTTTACTTGGTAGTACAAAATTAGGGCATGATTTATGATTTGACTGTTTTTCTATAATCTCCTAAAGCAAACATTTAGAGTCCAGATTAATGATCTCATGGATTTGTTATTCCCAAGAAAAAACTGGATATTTAATTGATAGATACTAAAAAGGGACCTGGCCTTCCTCCTGTTTTGGAAACCATTAGGTATGCCAGTCTGTTTGCGCAGTTGCTCTGTTGATATAGTTGTTTAACTGTAACCCCAACTCCATTTGCTCACGCTCACAGAGAAAAGTGATGACCTCCCGCCACCCCGTGTTGCAGAGGCTCAGAGAGATGGGTTTACGGTTTAGTGATACCTGGTATCACAGATGAAGGGCCATATCTGACCAATTCCACATCTGGCCAACCTGATACCCAAGTCTCTGTCTCAGTCCTGTGCTCATACATAGTGCTCACTGTGGGCTGGGATCAATGAGGATTTGAAAGGAGAGACCCGATAGAAAAAAAGACATTTGAATCATAATCAAGTAGATTAAATCATAATGAAGTAGACAAGTGGGTCAGATAGCCCAAAAAGGTCCTTTGCCATTAATCATTGGGTTTAAAAAAACTCCAGAGAATGGTGGCGTTTTCATAATTTCAGAACCTAAAGTCTTAGCCCCACTCTTCTCAATTCTCTTTCTTCTCCAGGATAGGACCCTGTTTAGCTTTAACCTCTCTTTCCAAAATCCCCCTAAGGCTCTGAATTCTTAATGAAACCAAAGTGAGCCTGCTTTGCTCCAGTAAAATGAATCACTCCTGGGCATGGTGGCGCATGCCTATAATCCCAGTACTCAGGAGCTTGAGACAAGGGAACCGCTGTGAGTTCGAGGCCACCCTGGGCTATATCCTGAGTTGAAGGCCAAGCTGAACTGCATAGCAAGACCCTATGTCAAAAAAAGAAAAAAAAAAAAAGAAAAAGAAAGAAAGAAGAAAGAGAAAAAAAAGAGAGAAAGAAAAAGAAAGAAAGAAAGAAAGAAAGAAAGAAAGAAAGAAAGAAAAAGAATCATGAAGTTTGAAAATGTAAAGAGATTTAAGCTTCACATTGCAACATTTTGTTTGTGAACATACTTTATACTGCTGTGCACTCCGTGGGTGGCTGGCTGCTATCTTCTCTGTCCTGGTATATTTGCTACTAGTTGATCCCAAAACCTTACATAGAATTCAAAAGGTGGCTGCTGAATTGAATTAGAAATTGTTGAGCCCACCCCCCTCACTTTTACAGAAGAGAAGAA
>RJWM01020684.1:0-36718 GCA_004363535.1 Dasyprocta punctata | reverse complement strand
TTTTTTTTTTTTTCTTCTTCTCATAGAGCATCCTGCTGTTCCCTACCGCTCAAAGTCCCTTCCCGCACAGTAGTCTTCCCCACCTCTTCCCACCTCCTCCAAGCCTGGGAAGTGAACCACGCGCAAGGGGCTCTCAGGTGGCAGCCCCAGCCCTGGGAGGCACCTCCTGCACCCCTCCCGCGCCTCACCCTCCGGGAGGTCGGTGACGATGGCCTCTGGCGATATGCACACGCCGCGGTCGTAGACGGGCAGCTCGTCGCAGGCCAGGCTCTCGGGCCAGCTGTGGTTGTAGAGATTCATGAGCGGCTCGCAACCGTCGCGCGCGCGCTGGCACACGGATTTGCAGGGTTTGATGGGGTCGTGCAGGAACTCGAGCGCGCAGATGGGCGCGTACATGGCGCAGAGGAAGAAGCGCAGCACGGCGCTGCAGTTGGCGTCCACCAGCTCCTCGTATTGCTCGATGGCCAGCACGGCGTTCTCCTGAGTGCTGTGGTGCAGGTGGTTGGGCATCCGCGTGAGATTCCAGGGCATCGAGCTGCACATGGGGATGCGTACCGCCTCGCAGGGCGCTCCGCGCACGCCTGGCGCCAGGCGCAACCAGAGGATCACCGCGGCGAGGACGCAGGGGACCATGGCGCTGCTTTCGCGCTCCGCGCCCCGCCGGACCTCGGCAGCTGAGCCTCCCGAGAGGTGAAGCAGGAGCCGGAGCAAGTCCTCCGGGTCGCCTGAGAGGTCCCCGTCCCACCTCTGCTGAGCCCAGCCGTCGGGAGCACTGGCACCAGCGCTCAGCCTCGGGGGCGCGCACCGCCCGGGCAGCTCGGAGCGCGGCCGGCCCGGCCATGGCGCGACCTATTTATCCCTGGCTCCCCTGACGTGGGCCGCGCGCTCCCGGGCCTCTGGCTCCCCTCTGCCCCACCCCCGACCCCTCCGTGCAGGAGCGCTGACATCATCTCCTCCCGGCTGTGCATAGCCCTGAAGTCCCTCTTTTTTCTTAGGATCAAGAAAAAAGGAGCATCTGGCTAGTCTTTCTGGATAAGGTACTGGAGGGTGCAGGAGAGAAATGCAAGAGAAAGAAAAGAGCTCTTTGCTCCCCGGGCCCGGATTCTCCCCCAAAGGGAGGGGTGGGGCACAGCCGCTCTCGAATTCGGAGACTTGTTTGCTTTGTCCAGTAGAGGGCGGGAGACGCGCCGTGCAGGGACACAGTCTGTAGAGAAGACAGCGGATAATTTTCCTACTGAGACACTCTATATAAAGCCACTCCACGTGCTCTGGTTCTGTGCAGCTTGTTTTTGTTTTGTTGTGGTGGTGGTAGTGGTAGTGGACATTCGCTGTGGCTCAGATTTTTCCAGAATGGCACTCGGATTGTGTCTGCTCCAAGAACGGGACGGCTTGGAGCCATCACAGTGTCTTCTAGCTTGAGAATGGTCCTCTATCAGCAGCTTTGCTGTCAAACGACTTTCATCTTCACAGCCTAATTTTTAGGCTGGGGAGATCAAACCAAGGGTCACTGTACCACTGAGCTACATCCCAAACCCTATTTATTTATTTATTTATTTTTTTTTTCCTTTTGAGACAATGTCTCACGAAATTGTCTAGGATGACCTTGAAGTTGGTGGTCTTCCTGCTTCGGCCTCTCAAGTAACCGGAAGTGTAAATGTTAATCTCTGTTGTGCTTGGGGAGGGTTACTTGAATAGAAAGCTGTGTTTCGTGGGAAGAGAGTATGAATGGTTTTTCTCTTCTATCTTGCTTGCATTAGGAAGAGGTAAGACCAATCCCTGAACTTACCCACTACCCACAGAAAAGGGAAGCCTAATAGTTGCTAACCTGCATCAGTTTGTACGCCGTAAGACTTTTGGTGTATATTTGCTATGGGCATTAGCAATAGAAAACATGCTCTCTGAATAACAATCTTTAAAACCATAGTTCTGTTTGAAATCTGAATTTGAGGCAGACTGTTTTATTTTGTTTTGTTTTTGTTTTTCTCTCCAAAGCTGAGGCCCACAAAGTTAGTTTAGTTTGACCTTGACCAAGACAGAGGACTAAAATAGCTGAGAAAATAAGTATCACTGATAGTTACTGGGCCTCTACGATGGCCCAAGCATGGAGCTAAGCACTTCTAATGCATTTTTTTCTTTAAGGAATTTGAGTTAAACTAGACAAGTTAAAAGGATCAATAAGACAAACATATTTCAGGATTCACCAGTGAAGTTCTGGCAGATTTAAAGCTGCAAAGATACCAAACCAGGCTAGGAAACTATCAAGCAAGCAGAGTGGTGCAGATGAAATCTCAGCTCATTTCCAGCAGGGAAATCCCAGGAGTGTAAACCCCTCTGCTTCCTGTCAAAGACTTTCGACATGATTTCCTAGCAGGGGAGCAAGAGGAGAGCAGACCTCCTTTCTCTTTTCTTAGGAATTGTTTTGAGGAGGGTGAACTTGGAAGGAGCTCAGGCTTCAACAAGCAGTTTGGATTTCTGCTTTTGTGTATGTCAGTCCCAAGTCCCCAGGCTTAGGGCCCTCTCTGGTGTTTCCTGCTTTCATGTCTTTCACACACGGGTGATGGGGAGTGCAGTCCTTCCAAGCAGAGCAAGCTCCCTTCTCAAGGGGCCTTCTCTCCAGCCACCCTCTTCAGGCTCCTAAGTGCCTGCTTCTCTCCCCATCTTTTATGTACCTGATGTTTCCTTGGGTTCCATCCTCAGCCACTTCTTCTTAACTCACCGCTACTCCAGGTTTTCTCACTTTTGACCTGGAGGACTGGAGAATTCATTGCCCAATGTCCCCTGGAGGCTGGGGAGCCACTGCCCCAGAAGCTGGTGTTCTACTCTTGGACTTCAAGTCCTGCCTATGTGTCCATGGCTTCTAAAGCCCAGGGTCCTGCTGCTTTCTGGAAGTGTTTTACACCTGTCTCTTGGGTATCTCCTCCTGACTGCCCCACCCAAATCTCAAGCCAGCCAAATCTAACTGGAATTGATCTCCTTTCTCTACTACCACTGAATCCCAGTGACCCAAGCTAGAAATGCTTACCTCTATGATTGACTGATTGATTGATTGATTAATGGGAGTTTACTGGGGATTGAGCCCAGGCTTTCACACTGACCTACATCTCCTGACCTTTTTATTTTTTATTTTGAGGCAGGGTTTCCCTAAATTGCTAAATTGCTCAGCCGGGGATCAAACTTGTGATCCTCCCAGAGTTCTGGAGTGTCAGGCATGCACCATACACACCTAACTCTCTCTGAATCTAAATCCTTCTCTATTATGATTCTCAGCTCTACCCTTCCTCCTCCATTCCTCTGACCAGTGCCTTAGCATAGCCTGATTTTCTTGCCTGGATAACACTTTCCTGAATGGTCTTCCATCTTCTCTCCAGCCCTACGCATTCACCAGGCTGACAGCTCGATGTCTCCTTAGCTAAGTACATACCTGACACCCCCTCTCTAGCTTTAAATCCATCAGTGGCTCTCACCTTCCTCAACATTAATAACAAAAATCCTTAACATGGATTTTAAGGTCCCCAGTGAATGATCTGGCTCCAGAGCACTCCTGCTCTGTGCCCGAACCCCACCCCTATGACCTTTGTGGTTTACCCCATGCCCTTCATTCAAAAGTGTTCTTGCCTGACTCCTTCAACCTCCACATCAAGTGCTTGTAAAGAAGCTATGAACTTGGATTGCAAGGTCTTTTTAAAATTGCCATCTTTAAAAAAATTACATGTTACAGAGCTGAACATTATTTAAATATAAACACAATTGACTTTTGTTTATTTGTTTGGTTGTTTGTTTGTGTGGTACTGGAGATCAAACCCTGGATCTTCATGCTAAGCTACATCCCCAGCCCTTTTTATTTCTTTACTTTGAGATAAGGTCTTCATCTGTTGCTAAATTGCCGGGGCTGTGTTTGAATTCTTGATCCTTATCTTCCTGCCTCACCTCCCAGAGGGCTGGGATTGCAGGCATGCACCCCCAGCCTGGCCAGTGAACTGTTCTTAAAGATGCTGAGACCGCTGGCAGAGCAACCTCTAGACCTGAGACCTTGCGGGGGGGGGGGGGGGGCGGGGGGGCAGTCTCACTTTAAAACGAAGTCCCTGAATCCTAGGCCTGTTGCAAAGGCCATCATGAGTAAGCATCGTTTCTTCCGGAAGGGACCAGTCTCTCTTTTAGTTTGCAGACAGTCTGCAATTTTTCCAAGTGGCAAATTATATGCAATGCAGCAGCTGTGCCTTTCTTATCCTGACCTTACAATTGCCCCCAGCCCGTACGTGGAGGAATATATTCCCTCGAGGTGCCTTCCCGCTGCTTCCTGCCCCCTTAAATCGCGGTGCCCTCCAGGATGTAGGTGGCACAGTCGCCACTGCGTTTCCTGTTGGCAGCAGTGAGCCCAGGAAGCAGCCGCTGCAGGAGGAGGAGGCCGAGGCAGGAGCAGCTGCTCCCTGTTCTCCGCAGGTTTCGCTCCTCGCCTGACCCAGCGCATCGGGATTTCAGCAGCCGCAGAGACCCCGGTGTGGGGGACAACTCGGGCCAGGTCTCAGCACGGGAACTTCTGCTCCCCGCCCGGCGATGCCAGGGCGCGTCCCTCCCTGCGAGGCCCCGCGCACTCTAGGCGCCTGGCTCTGGGTCTGCGCGCTGGGCGGGCTGTGCGCGCTGGGAGCGGCGGGGTCCCCGGAGACGCCGCGCCCCTGCCAGGCTCCGCAGCAGTGGGAGGGACGCCAGGTCCTGTACGAGCAGAGCAGTGGGCACAACAGCCGGGCGCTGCTGTCCTACGACGGCCCCAACCAGCGTGTGCGGGTGTTGGACGAGAGGAAGGCGCTTATCCCTTGCAAGAGGTACTCGGGGACCCCAGAGCTGGTGCGGGAGGGGCCCTGGGGACCGCATGGTGAGGGACGGGGCCTGCAGCGGCAGGCAAGGAGGAGGCTGGTGAAGCAGCACCCGGCAAGCGCAGGACTGATGAACCGAACTGCGAGGAGATCCTGGCTGCCACCAGAGTCAAGTTCTTCCCAAGCCCACTTGCTGCTGAGTCAGGCTGGTCGCGCCGGAGCATGTCAGCCGTGGGCCTGTTCATTCCTTCTTGGAGCCATCACGAGGGACACGGGCAAAACAGACTTTTAAAAAAATATACATATATTGCTTTTAAAAGGAATATTTTAAAAAGAAATATCTACATTTTAAGGAAATGTTCGGGGAATTGATTTTTAAAAATCAGTCATCTCACCCTGTTACCACTATTAAAATTTTGGTTTATAGTCCCATTAGTTTTTTTTTTTTTTAAGCTAGTTTTACATACTGTCAGGAACAATATTACTATTATCCATGTATTTTTATTAGTTAACCTCCTGTCTCACATTTTCTTACTTGCCATTTTGTTAGTTGACCCCATTTGTTTTTGAATGGCTGTGCAAACTCCACAGAGGAGTGATACTGTAATGTATACATGGTTATGTTTTGACCGTGGCCAGATCATTCCGCTTTCCACTTCTGTTATGACAGCGGACGTCCTTTCTGAGATTTCCTCTTGGTTCTGGCCCCTTTAAGGCCTGATTTCTAATTTGGGAACGCCACCTGTCTCCCAGCTCTCCTTCTGCTACTACCAGGTCCCCAGCTGGGTCACGCTAGGCTCTGTGTGGCACCTGCCGCTGGAGGAGGTGGGTGTGAATCCCCATGGGAAAAAGCCCCGGGAGGCAGTAAGATCAGTGGCAAAAGTGCATTTGTTTCTAGAGCAAAACAAATCTTGAGAAACCCATTTCACCTGAAGGCATTTGGTGAAGGCTTAGGCTTCTAGAGAAAAGTGCAGAAAGGCTAGAACCTTCCAAGCTATAGATTCAGGGTTCAAGATAATGCTTGTGTGAAGTGCGTGTAGTAGCAGGCCTTCTGTGCTCCTGGATTCTTCACCTAAGGATCCAATCAACCTCGGGTCAAAAATATTTGGAAAGGGAGGCATCTGAGTAGCACATGAACCAACCTTTCCCTTGTCATCAGTTCCCTTGTCATCAGTCATACAGCAGAACATGTATTTACATAGCATTTACATTGCATTAAGGATTAGACACAATCTAGACATGCTTTAAACCATATGGGAGGATGATGTAGTTATATGCAAATACTATGCCATTTTATATGAGGGACTTGAGCATCTAGAGATTTGGGTATCCATGGCGGTTCTGGAGCCAATCCCCTTGGGTACCTGGAGACAACTATATGTGAGTTCCCTGGGAGGCCTTGGACATCAGTCTTTATGGTAGACTCTGAATAAACGCAAAGCCTCTCAAGATCTTATGTGAATGTTTTGGGTTGGGTCTTAAAGATCATGAAAATAATAACAGCTGACATTTGAGTGTTTATTATATAAGACATAACTTTATAGATATGACTTAATTTAAATCTTTCAACAGTTTACCAGTTGGTTTTATAATCTCCATTTTACAGAGACTCTAAGGTCCAGAGAGACTAAAAAATTTCTATCACACAGCTGCGACTGAGATTTGAAAAGCTGAGTGGATTGTTTGTTTTTTCTGTATCAAGGACTGAACCCATGGACTTGGCACCGGGTTCCATCCCCAGCCCTTAAAAAAAAAATTTTTTTTTTTTTTTTTGAGACAGGGTCTTACTAAGTTGCAGAGTTGCCCAGGCTGAGGTTGAATTTATAATCTTTCCGCCTCAGCTTCCCAGAGTGCTGGGATTTCAGGCCTGTACCGCCAGGCCTGACTGTACTCTGACACTTATGATTTACCTGGCTCACAGTCATTCTTTCATTCAGCAAGACTTTGCTGTGTATCAGCAGAGTGAGGCCTGGTTTTCTGAGGGGTGGTGGTCTGGGGGTGGAGTCACACAAATGAAAAATTCCTGCGTAGCATGATGAGTTGTGATCTGGGACATGGTGAAAACACCCAGGACAGGTACCTGACCCAGACTTCTTGGGTTCAAGTGATGAGTGAGTGACTTCAAAGCACCTGTGCAAGCTGATGGGGACAGGTGTAGAAGAAAAACTGGCACACGGTGCTGTGGTTGTTTTAGACCTGGTGTGTTGTCCTGCGGGAGCTCACAGGACTGAGTTTACTCCTAGACCTGCATGTCAGTCACTATTAGGCATGATGTTTAGGGCATGATACTGAAGGGGTCTACACAGTAGCAGTGATGAGATTATGCGTAGATCACTGGGTTCATTGAGAATGCAAGCTCAAGATGTGGGTGCAAAATGGAGCCATGTGGAGCAAGGATAGAAGCAGAGTTTTATGAAGATTCGGGGGACAGATGGGTAATGGCAGTAGGGATAGGGAGACATGGATGGATGGGTGCATTGGGGAGGTTTTGTTGAAGGATGTGCCAATGATCCAATATTGGCAGGGGTGGGGAGGGAGAGGGAAGCGTCAGGTGGCCTCTGTTTTTAGCCCTTGAAGCTAACTGTATTGATGACTTGGAATGAATGGTTAATCCTTGAGATAGGAGCCAGCTTTCAGCACTTTCAGCTCTGCAAGGTTGTGTGAAGACGGGTACCACAGTGGTGTGTTGGTGAGGAGTCCTGCTGTCTTGGTGAGCATAGTGGTATATTGGTGAGCAGTGGTGTGAAGGTGGGTGGAATGGCCCAGTGCTCATGCCTGATGAGACAGAGTGTGGGCAGAAGAGTGATAAAGTCTCATCCCTTCAGACATATTATTTTTTACAATTTAAGAAATTCAGTTTTAAAGTCAGAGAAACCTAGGTTAGAACCCAGTTTCTGAATATGAATCATCAAGTAAGTTATTAAAGCTTTCAGAGCCTCAGTTTCCCTCTTTTACAAAATGAGAATAGAGTAACTAATTTGTTAGGTTACTGCTGTGGGAATTAAATGAGTTCAGATATATAAAGCATATGACCCAGCATCTGATAGCACATTGAAAACACTTAGCCTGTGACCATTGTTTGTGTCATGTCTACCACCAGCATTGCCACCATCATCATCCTGGTGAATTTCCCGTGTGCCAGGGGCTTGCCACCTGCCCTGCAGTCTCAGATCTAGCAGGACATGCAAGGGACCTTCCTCCAAAAGCAGACTCGGAGCATTCAAACTCAAGTGCTAAGTTGTATT
This sequence comes from Dasyprocta punctata, assembly GCA_004363535.1. NCBI lineage: Eukaryota > Metazoa > Chordata > Mammalia > Rodentia > Dasyproctidae > Dasyprocta > Dasyprocta punctata. The sequence goes on along the minus strand of RJWM01020684.1, from coordinate 28,662 downwards.
TCAGCAGTTTTGCAGCAGGCATGGGGACCAGGATTCTCAAATCCACAAGACTAGGTCATCTTCCCTGTAGTCAAAACCGTATGGGGAGCCAGTCTATAGTCAGGAGGTTGTGAATACATTTAATAGACACCCAGTGCCTGTTCTGGGTGTTGTTGACTTTTCCATGATGAAGAAGACAAGGCCAGCCCAGAGTGATGGTTAGTGGTAATCAGGGAAAGATGGGGTGATGCTCTCATCTTCACAGTTGAGTTTCATTGTCAATTGGTTCTGCTATTCACACTGTGTTGGTCCGGCATCCTTCCCCTCTGAACAAAGCATGGTGGGTACTGTCCAAGTCTGTACTGTCAACTCTCCTTCTTCCACGACTCTGTGATTGCTTAATAGGGTCTTTATGTGTGGGTTACACCTTTAGTAGGGTGATGGCCCAATCTTGTTGGCCTGTGTGCTTTTGTCTCACCTGGTGATGATTCCTTATTTCTCTGTCCTCCTCTATTAAGTGCTAGTGTCACAGTTTAGCTATTAGAAGGCAATGTATTGGATTCTTCTTCTTCCCAAGTTCTTGGCCAAGTTCTATCTCAGTCTCATTGCTAGCTCTAAGTCAGATGAGAAAATAATGTTTGGTGCACAAATGCATCTTAAACTCTAAATGTAGACTTGTTGGAACAAATGCAAATAATTTTTTTTTCAGGTATCAGTATCTGGCCAAGAAAACAGATGTTATTTGAGAGAAAATATGGGTAAATTGTCTCTGTGTATTTATTAGTAAGTTGAGAAGTAAGTTTTAGAATTGGATCAACTTCTTAAGAGATTTTCATTCTGTATCCAGATAGTTACGGAAAATCCCACTGATAGTTACTGTGGGATGACCAGGATTTTCCGGGCTCTCTTTCCTCTGAGATGATGGAAAAGATTAAACAACTTTACAAGCATTCGATAAGACCAGCCTGAAAAGAGAATGGGAAATATTAGTAATTGATACTATTTTGCTTTTTGGTTCCAACTGTCTTTCCCGACTCCTTGATTAAATTCACAAGAATTATGCTTGGAAGGAAAAGTAAGATTATTTTTTTGTATTTCAGTCAATATGTTGAACTTTATGGGAGGAACAGTGTGAATACTGAATGAGCTCCACGAGACCATGAGTAACTTATTGCTACTTACAAAGCGGTGGCCTGGGTGTGGGGATTCACAGAGCTATGAATGTGGAGTGGGTGGAGAAGCAGTAAATCTGTATCATGGGGTCATATCGCAGAAGAGCGTTCAGTTTACCAAGATTACGTGTCCTCTTGGGAATTTTTATTTGTAAATGACGAACAATGTATCATAAATGGGGTGGCAAGAGAATTTTCATTCACTTTCTGATGGATTTATGTCTGTTTCAGTTTTCCCAGAGTGTTTTATTTCCTGGAGAACTGAATAGCACTTATTTTCCTGATCTATATAGAAAACCATATGTCTGTCCTGGAGCGAGTATGGATGCCCACGGTAGAAGTCGTGCAATGCCAATGTGGCTTCTAATCCTGGTTTTGCCACAGTAATGTCCTTTGCTTCTCATAACCTCAGTGTTTTTCATCTTTTTCATTTAGTTTTCAGGGTGTCTACAATATTAACACAAATTACTTCTAAGCATCTCTCTTAAAAGCCAGGTGGAGATAGGGTTAACATATATCATGAAAGCCCTGGTTGGGCTTCTCTTTTATCAGGCTGATTGACTGTTTCTACCATGAGGCAATAAATTTGGGCACAGTTTTTGAGTTTTTCTCAACTCGTCCCTTTGTGTAGACACATTCACGAGTCTCTTTCTTCCTTCTCCTTGTCATCTAAGCCCGTGCTGATGTGTAGAGAGAAAAGGGAGGTTACCTTGCTGTAAAGAAAAGGGAGGTTACATGGCAGTCCTTTGACCCTAAACTCAGAGAATTCTGTTCTCTCCCCCAAGCCTCTCTTGTTCTAAGAATTGAATGAGATAGCTTACAGGAAGGTTGTCCAAGTATCTGCTGTTGAAGATTAGTTTAGGGGATGTTATCATGCTAGACAACTTCAACAATCTTATGTGTTGGAGGATGAAGATAAGGATTTACTTTCAAACATACAATTTTATCTTATATTCAAAGTGTTTCACACTTATTTTAAAAAGTCACAAGTATAATGCAAAAGCTTTAAAAAATTATTTCCGAACCATGTGAGAGTGAGGTGCCAGTCTGATAGACCCATGGTCCCCAAATATGTCCAGTGTGTTTCCTACAAACAAGGCCATTCTTCTACATAACTTCATTACAATGGAAACCTAGAAGTCAACCACAAATTCATTTCTTAACTTCTAAAACTCAGATATTATTCAGCTTTTTCTGGTTGTTCTCTGTGTGTTTATAGCAATAGCACACAGTTTAAATTCAAGGATTGCATTTATATGTTGTGTCTGTACTGGGGTGGTTGCTAAGGTCTTACCTGCACTTCAGTACTTTGTAGGGTCACAGGTCAGGTATTTGTTTCAGCATCTCTTCACTTAGCATTTTCTTATATTTCCTTGTAGTTAGATTCAGGTTCTTTACCTGCACAGGAATATCTCACAGACAATACCCTGTTTACTATAATCAGTTTATTGACTGTCCTCTGCCTGTCTTTTTCACTATGCAGTGATATTTTTTTCCTTCGTAGGTATTAAATATTCGTATGGAGATATTTGTAAGCCATAATCTGCTCTCATTCTTCATTAAACTTTGAATTTATTCACTTATCTTAATATGAATTGTTGGTCTCCCATTTACATTTGCTGCCCTGGATTTGGCTACTGGGAGCATTTTCCAGTTGGCTTCTGTGTTCTTTAATCTTCCCCCGCCCCCTCTGTCTTTCCCTCTCTCTCCCTGCTGCCCTCAGTCTTTCTATCCCATCTTCCCTCCCTCCTTCTCCCTCTCACCCAGAATCCCTTCTTTGTCCTAGGGATTGAACCCAGGTCCTTCACACTGAGCTGCATCCCCAGCTCATTAAACTTGAGACAAGATCTTGCTAAGTCTCTTAAGTTGTCTAAGCTGGGCTTGAACCTGCAATTCTTCAGCCTCCCCTCCTAGAGTGCTGAGATCACAGGTGTGTGCCATGAGGCCTGGCTAAATGTCTCTTCTTATTCTTTGAGTATTTCTTTGTCTTTTTGGCTAAGATATTCTAAGATCATGCATTTTCCCTGCTCTCACCATGAAAAAAGCCATTTCTCAACAAGACATGGTTTCTTCTGCTGGAGAATAGTATTTAGAAGTGAAACTCTGTTCCAATGAACTCACTGCTACTAGGTGGCACTGCACGGAGGCCGTTGAGGACAAGACAAGGGGTTGTAGGTTTGAATCCTACCCCCACACACACGCACACACCAGTATACCATATTAAGTGTGAATTACCTGTCACTTGGGAAGCCGTGCCAGAAGAATCACCAGATCAAGGCCAGCATGATCTACATAGCTAAACCCTGTCTCAAAAAAAAAAAAAAAAAAAAAAAAAAAAAAAAAAAAAAAAAAAAAAAAAAAAAAAAAAAAAAAAAAAAAAAAAAAAAAACAATCAAAGACAAAAAAGAAAAGTAAATAACAAAATGACGCTTCCAACCCTAATCCAGCATCACATAGGTCAATCGATTTTTCGCCCTCAGATGTTTGCAGCTCCCTTTTCAGACAGTAAGAAAACTGGTTCTTGCTTTCCACTGTGGTTTGCAGAATGTCTCCTCCCTGTGTGTGAATGTCCTCCTCACCCTAACTTGGCTCTGTACCCCAAGCCATTGGACTGTCAGAGCACATTGTTATGTATATTTGTTTTCCTTTGGATTCTCAGAGTATCATCATTCCAAGTCCCACACAGGATATCTGTATGTCCAGAAAAGGCAGATGAGTACAAATCACTCAAAATGTATTTGACCATGTACACTGTTTTTGAATGGATTGGGCTTTTCATTTTAAGAAGTCATGGCTGAGAATTTCAGAAGATGATTCCTCCTTTGGCCTTTCCTCCTCTACTGGATCTCTGATGGCTGGAGCTAGTGTTTTCTTTTCTTAGCTCAGGAATTCTGACTTCTCATCACCTCTTGATCTTCAAAGAATAAACCATGCAGATTTGCAGTACTGAGTTTTCCTCCAAGCAAGAGATTTTCTTGGAAGAACATGAAGTTTGTTTTAGGGGTTTAAATCAGTGGGTCTGTGGACCCTGGGTTTCAGCATAGGGAGGGAGGAGTGGGCAGGGAGAAAGGCAAGGAGGAAAAAGAAATGCCAAGGAAGATACACACTGTAAAAGATGAAACTGACTTATAAATAGAATCCAGAGGTGGCTACCATACTGTCCTGGAAACATCTTTTCTTCTGCTTCTTCCTGATTCTGACCTTACAGAAGGTGGTCAGAGGCAAAGTGCCCAAAGATTGGAAAATATTCCACCAATTAGTGGTTTGTTTTTTCCTGGAAAAATGTGATATTCTTATATTTCCCAATTCCTGTAAAAAAATCTTCTACTTTCCCCTTTATAATTTCTTTTATTTTACCCATCTTTACGGGGGGGAAAAGCATCTCCTGAAGATTACTAGCTGAAACCTCGTTCCCCACTTCTTAAAGTAAATCTCATGCTAACTCCAATTTGTGTCCCCTCACTGTGCTTGAAGCCCCTCCAATCAAACTTCCATCTCCACAGCGCCATCGTGGATGCTGTGGACAAGAGCAACAAAGTTCTGCTTTGCTAATCAGCTATCTTTTATGTGTCCCCATTTTACTGTTGGACATTTTCTCTTCCGTGGATCACTTTCTCCATTAGCTTTTGGCAGCCTGCTCTCTTGTGCTCCCTCTTCCTACTTCATCCTTCTCCTTGTCTGTCTCCTTCACAGCTCCTCTTTGCTGAGGGCTAATGTTTAAACGCCCCCAATGCTCCACCTTTCTGTCCTTTTGTCTTTTTGTCTTGGTGAAGATACAAGTTCTGCTTTCAAGTCCTCCTCTCCTGCAGGATTCTCATCTGCTAGCTCTTGTCCAAAGATCTCACCCGAATTCACCCTCGTGGATCCAGATGTTTAACTGACTCTTTCACTTGGAATCTTGTAGCCATCTCTAACTCAGCATGTCCATAATGAGTATTTCTCCTGTATGTGAACAAACAAAAACCCAAACCAACCAAACTTACTCCTCCTGTGGTTTTATCTCAGGTGATAACAACTCTGGCTGCTCAGCCCAAAATCCTTGCCGACATCCTTAAAGTCTTTCTTATACTTGCCAAAAGAACTCCATAGCAAGTCCAGCTCATTCTAACTTCGATGGCTGCTCAGAATCTGACTATGCCTCCATTATTTTTGTGCTGCAAACTTCTCTGGTCAGTTTGTAGTTGTTGTTTGTTTGTATTTGTGGTGTTGGGGATTGAACCCAGGACCTCACATATGCTAAATATACCAACAATGAGAGGCACCCCTAACTCCTTGCCTGGATTTTTGTAATAATCTTCTGTCTGCACACCTGCTTCTGCCCTGACCTCTCTTAGCCCATTCTGAACATAGTAACCCAAGTGAATCTGGTAACAAATGCCATGTCATGTCACTCTTCTGTGTGCAACACTCCATGCTTTCTATCTGCCCTAGAGTGTACATCCTTACTGTGAGAACAGACATCCTTACAAGAGCCCGAGGACCCTGTAGGATCCATATCTGATCTCCCTGAACCCACTGCCTGCTTGCTACCACAGCATGATGATCTCTTTGGCACCTGTATTTTTTGTTCTTTCTGCACAGAAAGCTTTTCTCTGAAAAGTTGCATGGCCTGTTCTGAAATTTCACTAGCTCCTCTGTCAGCACTGTCATGTACCCGTCTCAAATACCTGGTGGTCAAGGCACTTACCATTCTCTGACATGCTATAATACTTCAATTTTTTTTTTTTTTTTGTCTCCTCACCTCCCCTGCCTCTTCTGACTCAAAGTGAGGCTCCATGAGGGTGGGGATTTTTGTGTGGCTGTTGCTGTATGTTTGGCACCTTTTCATAGGCCCTTGCTAAACTGTCTTAGAAACAGTGAGAATGAGAATCATGATATTATATGTTCATCTGAAAGAGATAAGAGAAGAGAAAAAGTAAAAATTACCCAACAATTTCCCAATCAATAAGATGACTGTTAACATGTTCTGAACATTCTGGGAAATTTTTATAACAACATACACTATGCATCCTGTACACTACCTCTTCATGTGGGCTTGTTTTTTTACTTAAGAATCTATTGTGCAGGCTCATCCATCCCCACTGGTGTACTTCCGTCATGTTGGAGCTCCTGGCTCCTCCTCATTTCAGCTCTGGGCCAATCATCACCACAGAGGGGGAATCTGGGGCCATCCCACACACTCCTTCCCTCCAGCCACTCTCCATTGTATCTTATGCTGCTCCCTCAGGACACTGTCTGACATTATCTTGTCAACTAACTCATCTGGTCTTCGTGGTCTCTGTCTTCTCTCTCTGAGAAGAGGAATTTATTGTTCTGGCTTACCATAAAATCACCCAGTGGCAAGAAGTTCTGGGCATGTAGTATTTTTCATACATAAATTATAAGGGTCAGTATATGACTTTTGCATTACCAGAGCTTTATATGTTCCTGGGGGAAAATCTCGATCACAGAAAAACAAAATAAAGAAAAGTGACTCATAATCCTATCCAGGGTTAACTACTCTGATGTAGGTGTTTCTAGACATTTTTTCTCTACTCTTGTATATGCACTTTTAAGATTAAAATAGAAACATGCTATGCAAATTTTTTTATTTAACAAAACATTTTGCATATCTTTGTGCTTCTAAATAATCATCAACTTAATTATTTTTAAAGACTATGTGGTGTCCAAACTAATGATAGAATATAATTTATTTAAGCAATCCTTTACTATGGGACCCTTTCTATTTGCACTAATATAAAAATAATAAAATGTATGGCCTTTCATTTGTGTGCAATATATATGCACCGGTTTTTATTTTATTTCAGATAAATTCCTAAATAAGAATATAACAGGAAAGCATTTACACATTTTTGAGTGCTTGACAATCCTAATCAAATTGCCTTTCAGGAAGATACCTATAGCTCGAGCTAGTAGTTCCGCCACAAAAATGTGAGCATTAATGTTTCCCTAGCTCAGACATACAAGAAATCTAATTATTTACAGTGATATCTAATGTGATAAAGAAAAAATGGTAGGTCAGAATGGCACACCTGAATTGATGTCATGCTTCTGGGATGTACTTCCTGTTATAACGTGAAGGTCTCTGATACTCAGTTCAGACTTTTACAGGCTGGTTTTTAGCAAAGATACTCTATTATGTTCAACAAATAGCTCTCAGACCCTATTTTTTGAAGGATGAATCCTAATCAGGATGGGTGAAACCATACCAGCCCAGTGAATTGGACTAATAGAATGCCTAATATTAACTCATCTTTGCATTTCTGAAATAAATTATTTGTCACTATGTATTATTGTTTGAATAGTGTATTGATTTGATATGCTAGTATTTTAAGATTTGTTTTGTAATTCATGGCCCAAGTTAACTTGATTTGTGACATTTATTTTTGTACTTTCTGTATTTTAATAGTAGGCTTTGTTTGTTTGGTTTGATTTTTTTAGGCAAGTTTTCACTATGTAGTGCAGGTTGGCCTTGAATTTGGTACACAGTACAGGCTGGTTTTGAACTTGCAATCCTCCTACGTCAGCCTCCCAAGTGCTGCGATTACAGATTTGTATCACTGTGCCCCATCTATCAGATATTTTAATAGTTCTACAAAACAAAGTTTCATTTTTCTTTGTTCTGCAGTCTTGACTTTGGAGAAAACTAGCTAATTAAACCGTTAGGATTTAACTCATTTTGGGAAAGTAACTCTCATCTCAAAGATCACCTAAGATACCTTTAGGCCATATAAAACTTTCTCTGGCTATTGGTCCACTTAACTTTCAGCTTCATTCTGAATCAGTTTCTGTTATTTATATCTTCCTAGATTTCATCCATTCATCAAGATTATAGCATTTATAAATTGGGAATGGTGGCACATGCCTGTAATCCTAGCACTCTGGGAAGCTGAGACAGGAGAATCACAAGTTTGATTCTCTGGGCAATTTAGCAAGACTGTGTCTCCAAATAAATAATAATAAAGGACTGAAGATGTATCTGAGTGTAAATTCAGTCACCAGTACCACAGAAAGAAACAAACAAATATAAACATAAGTTTTTACATATTTTCTTAACTCTATCTTTTCTATTGATACCCATTTTTCATCCCCAGTAGTCTACATTTTTATTTTCTGTCATTTTCCCTCATCATTATATATTTTTAAATAAACTCATTGATTTAGGTAAGGCCTTTATGCTTTATTACTCATTCATATTTTAAACTATAAATCCCCTTTTTAAAGAATAATTTTTGACATCAAATTCTATGGCTACCTATATTTCAAAAGTTATTAGATCAAGCTGTAGTGGAGCCCTATTGGAAGTGCGGACCCTAATCTCTGGAGAAGTGATTCCCCGCTTCATTTCATACACAAGCACCCTCAAACAACACTGTCTCCCAACAACACTGCCTTCAATATCCACTTACTCCTCCATCTTCATTTTGGAGAATTTCCACCAATATAGGCACTGGAGGTCTCCCATACCATGGTTTTCTTGGAAGCAATGCCACTTTGTACAGATCATCCAAAGAAGCATCGAATTCCTATCAGGGTATCCAGCTTACATTCAAGCTGCTGAGGAAAGGAGACATTCTTAGTACAGATGGCCCAAAAGGCAGAATACAGCTGCCCCTGGTCAAAAAAAAAAAAAATCAAAAAAAGTGCTGCGGTGGTTTGAATGAGCCCGGCCTCTTCACAGGAGGCTTCTTTTCTTGTGGCTCAAGTTAGGTCTACTGGGAGAGTTCCAGAGTGGGATCTGCTGATGAGTAAGAGCCTGAAGCTTGCTCCATAAAAGCCACCAAACTAACCCCCTAAGCACTGCCAGATGCTTTGAGAATCTCAAAAGTTTCCAGGGAAGATGCTGACTGATGGGAAGGTGGCGGCATGGGGCCAAAGGGCATGTCAGTTTCTTGGTCTGATGTAGCATTGTCGGCTACAGGTAAAATATAACTTACGCAAAGCAACCCATGGGTTCAGAGGACAGGCTGAATTAAGGTACATGAAGCAACTAAATGCTTGTATTGTTTTGTTGACTTTGCAGGCCTGGGGCCAGGGGGGTCTGAGCATCTGTTGGGAGGATATAGCAAGTAAGGAGCATTTTCTTCTATCTTGTCTTTAAAATCCAACATTGTTCTCACTGTTTTGCTCTGTTCCAATTGTTTTGCTTTATTCAATATTCTGTTTTGATTGGTTTTATTCTCTTTTGTTTTTGGTTTGATTTTGCTATACCTGATGGAATGGACAATGACTGTGAAAATAACAAGATATACTATGGTAGCTATCGTTGTTTTCCTAGTATCCTGCTTTGAAGTTCTGTACCAATTTTGCTGCTTTATTTTGATTGGCTTTGTTCTGTTTTGTTTTATTGGATTTTACTATCTTTAAAATAAAATTAAATTAAATAACCTTACACAGACTCATTGACGAGGCATCCAGCAGCAGTGATGGCAAATGCAAGGACCTCTAAAGGTGTTTGAAAATACTTGTAGTAGGAGGGAGGCATAGCTCAGTGAAATCACCCTTTCCTAACATGTGAAGGACCCTGAGTTGAATATTCAGCAACAAAAATGAGAGAGAGATAGAGATGATAGAGATAGAGATAGAGAGAGAATAAAATAAAATAAAATAAAATAAAATAAAATAAAATAAAATAAGATAAGATAAGATAAGATAAAATATTTGTAGGGAAGACCGGTGAGCCAATCCATCTGCATCAACTCCACAGCTTTTAAAATTTTCACTTCAAGCCCCTTACTGAGATGCCTTTTGAATGCTCTAGAATCATAGATGGATCCTGGTCAAAATGTGGAGGTAGGGGCAGCAAACATGACAAAAGTAGGATAGGATGGAGCCTCCCATTTCAGGAGACAGAGAATAAGGGACCAGTGTACGATTCTATCATCCTACACCCTTGGGAGCAGGGGTTTCTAGAAAGAGAACCTGCCCCAGACTTGATATCCATTGGAATGCCACACTGAGCACCAAGTCCTGATGTTTTCTGTCCACGCAGTTCCTCCGTCTCAGAATCCAGCCCTCTACCTGTCTTGTTCCTTCGTCACACAGTGTTCTTGTGAATAGTGATGTTCCTGCTATTCCTGCCCCAGTAACAGCATGCTTGATTCTTGGAACCCCCTTAAGGAGTTACAAAATCTAGCATGAGAATCCACTTTTCTGACCTCAGAGCATAGTTCCTTTTGTACAAGGCCAGTATTTACTTAGGTCCCACTTAGTATGTTAAAAAGAATTTCAAGTGTTTGGGGATTTGTAGTCTTTCCTTCTTCCATGATCCTGAATCAAACCTCTAAAAGGTCAACTTCACTTGGTAAAACATAGAGGAATTTTTATAGTATGTGTGTTTGCATGAAAGTTTACTATGTACCATCTATTAAAGAATGAACATTAACTATTTTATTCCTTTTATTGTTCACTAAAATTTCTTCTATACCAATTTTATTATTTGCATGAATCCTTTAGTTTGATTCATATTTCAGTCAGCTAAAGAATTTATTAATTACTTTTCTTCAGAGAGAATACTGGCATTGTAAATTTTCAGAGATTTCTAGTGACTCAGAACATCTTCTTATTACGATTTTACATAATGATAGTAGTTTTGGGGTGGTATACAATTTATTCGTGAAAAGAATTTTTTTTTTGCTTAAACCAATTTTTTGTGGCATTGAGAGGTCTAGAAGAGGAGACTGATACCAAACTAATTTTGGTGTTGTTTTAATATTTTTTCTAGCCCTAGGCAATGTTTAGCTCTAAAGAAATTTCTTCTATCCTTTCTTTTCCTCTTCCTTTTCCCTTTGTTTATTTTTCTCTTCTTTTCTTTTCCTTTCTTTCTTTTTTATTTGCAGTACAGGATTGAACTCAGTACCTTATACACGCTAGGCAAGCACTGTACCCCTGAGCTATATCCCCAGTCCTTCATCTACTCTTTCTGTAATTTTTACTGTTTCTTCTTTCGTTGTTCCTTGTAAGGTCTCTTTCTACTTCCTTATTTTGGTTCTCTTATATGTGTCTTTCAAGTCTCCTGTCCTTTGTTTATTTGATGATTTTTTCCCCCTGAAATCTAGAATAATGCCTCCTAAATCACTTCTTCTGGTATTTGTTAGGCTTTACACAATTTTACACAACTTCCACTGCATGTTTTTAATTTTGATGATCATGTTCTTCACTAAAAAGCTACCCTTGTCGTCCCCCACCATTGTTCCTGTTATCATAAACATAGTCAATCCCAAATCCCAGTGAAAGTTAAAAAATAAGATTTATAGGTTAACACTTAGTGTTAGCTGGAAGGTGAGTTAATATTTCAGCATGGAGGAAACTGGTATATTTCTGCTGAAAGCACAGAGCTGATTCTGCACTCCGCCCCCATCCTTGGAACCACCTGTCTTGAATTCTAGAAACCACCAGGTAATATGGTAACATGGGCAGCTCAGGACTAATGCAGTTCCTCCATTTAGTGATGTGAAATAAAAGTCAGCTTGAACTATTGTCTCATGAAACGTGTTTTTTTGAAAATTATCTTTCATCTGAGGAAAGAATGTATGCTTACACATTGCCAGTATTCATCCAGATATATTTTTGAGAAAAAAAAGCTTTTCAATCTCTTGAGCACTGTTTTCCTCTTTTGAAGTACAGTCCAAGTGGTTGGAGACCCATCACCTTACAGCTTCTTAAATTGCACACATAATTATTCTTTGATTTTACTTTCCCTTGGGCTGCATTCTCAAGTAATTTAACTTTGTTTTTGTTATATGTGATTGGCATCGATTTGCATGATGAGTTTGTGTCTAGCACCATAATTTTGAAAGTGTTTTTCTTTTCTGTGTGTCATAATTACTGTAGGGTGTGACTTGAACTCAGTGTATGCCAGAATAGCAAGTGGCCGCAGCTCAGTTTTTCCTCCTGAGAGTCAGAGGACCAGTATGCATTACTAATCTATTATATTGCATATTAAACAAATCCAAAATTTGACCAATGTCTTCCTTAGAAGCCAAAGTCCTTTTGTAATCACAATACAATATTTTTGTCCACTCCCTCTTCTGTAATTTAATATATATTGGATCACCAAACAGTTCTACATGGACAAGAAGAATCCCTCCTTCCCCACTGTGAAGAGAGTGAAGGGACCTTGGGTGAGAGAATTACAATTAGAGTATTGGTCAGACCTTGGGCCTAATCCCAGCCCCATTATTTACAACCAAGTTATGCTGAGGGGCTCACATTTCTTATCTGTTATAAAATAAAAATGCTAATACCATGTCAGCCAGATGAACTTGGAAGTCTGGAAACTGTACATTAGACTTCTTTCATTTCTGACTATCACAACTCAGGGCCAAAGAACCATTGCCTCTTGGCTGTCAAGGTAGGAGCTGGTCAGCTTTGCCAACACTGAGTCCAGGCTCCAGTACTTTAGATTCTGAGATTAGCCAAGTGCCTGGGCCTGGAAGAGAATGCCCTCACCAGGTTGTTGTAAGGAATCAAACAGTTGGTTTTACTTATGTGATAGATTAACGAATTGTCAACTTATAACACCCTGCTGAACTGAATCATTGTGGTTCTGGGTATTGCAGGGCCATTTGAGGACTGTTGCCAACAGCATGAAAGGAGAACTAGAGGGGAAGATGGTGTGTTGTTGATTCTTTTTGAAAAGCTTGTCATTCTGGCTTTCCTGAAATGAACTCAGCTGTTCTCATTATTGCAGGAATTCAGGTCCTCACTGTTGGTAAGGATGGCTGTGGGTCGTTTTTGGGGAAGCTGTGGTCCTTCCTTGAGCATTACTTCCTGGCTCCAGTAGAGATCCCTCAGCCTGGTGGCACAGATCCTTCATTCCACTGATGCAGACATTTTAGCTTCCGCCACTGACCTTTGGGTCTTCCCAGTTCAGATCCTTGATACAGACTTGTGAGACATTGTCGTGTGCTCTAGGCCTCCAGCCGAACTTGTGGAGGATACTACCATGGGTTCTAGGTCTTCAGCTGGACTTGCGCGGGACATTGCCATGGGATCCAGGCCCTCAGCTGAATTCTTTGAGTCTCTAGTGTGTGGACAGTTCTCCCACACTCTTCTGCATTTGACTAATTGGGTAGACTATTCTATAATCTATAAATTATATACTGTGTATTAAGTCTATTCCCTTGTAAACTCTGACTGCAACGACTTATTTCAGTAATAATTTATAGAGCTACAGAATGCTACTGTTACTCCAAAATTCTTGTGATGGATATTCCTGGGTTTCATCCAACAGTTTCAAATCCCCAGGCTTTTATCTATTTGCTTCTCTGGTCTTAGAATGTCATCTCCTAATTACCAAATGACATGATAATATGTTGCCTCATAGTATGAAGTTGCTGTCTTTGCTTCAGACATTGTATCCTTACCCATTTATATTCAGAGACAAAATGGGGGGAAGTACAATGAGATAAGAGAGGAAGAAATTCCAGAAGATTTCTTTGAGTGAGGAGAAACCTCCAGAGAAGGCCCTTTGCCTGCAGACTTTCCTTTAGATAGCCAAGACAAGAAATAGTTATACCCTAGCTGCAAGGGCAACCAAAGAGATGAATTACATGACTTTCTTTGTATATTGAGAGACAGGCAAGGAGGAAAGGAAAGAGATGCATGCTGGGTCTTCTGTGAAGGTATCCACCATTAACTCAATAAAGGTCTCATCATTTTGCCACCTCACCCGGATAAATTAACTCTTCTTTGTTACATAGTAGATCCAGTTTTATAAGCTCAGTATCACATTCCAAAAATAATACCTTATGATCAAGGAAACTCCAGGAATGTAAAGTTAGCAAATCCAGAAACATCTATGGAAGTAATCATGTGGTCATAACCTTAGTGAGCCAGAAAGGCAGTTGAAAAATTTCAACCAGCATTACTGATATAAAGGATTCACCTGGAACTGTTGGATGCTTTCTTAACATGGTAAGATTTACATAGTTTAATATTAAAGCTGTATCCCTTTTCCCATTAAACTCAGTGCAAGGGAAGGTTATCCATTTCCTCTTCTGTATAATACAAGCATTGCTCTGGATTTCCTGACCAGTGTAATCAGAGGGGAGAAAATTAGAGGAATGAGATTTAGAAAGTAAGGTAAGTCTATTTCTGTCAATGTTACGTGTTACTGTCTACATCTAAAATGTCCCCCAAAGTCTCAGGTGTTCAAAGGCAGAGTTTTTAGAAGGCAATTGCATCATGAGGATGCTGCCCTCATTCACCAATCAATCTCCAGATATGTTTGTAACTGAAAGGGCTACTAGGAAGTGGGGCACCACTGGAGAAAGTTAGTCACTAGAGCCTGCTTTTGCCCCTTCCCCACTCCCTGGTTCATCCCTCCACTCTCTGCTTCCTGGCATCCATGTGGTGAGCAGTCTTCTTGTGCTATATCCTTACATCTTGATGTTTCTGCCTTGCAGTTTGATGACTATGGACTGAATCCCCTGGAACTATGAACTAAAATGAGTACTTCCTCCTTTACATATGTCTGGCATTTTGTCCTAGCAATGAAAACCTGACCAATACAATTTGATGCAGTCAATTTTGAAAACACAGAAGACCCCAAAACAAATTCTAACAATGAGATAATCTAGTAAGGTAATTTTAAGTAAAATTAATATTAAAAATCTATAGTCTTTATATGTACAGTGGCCTGCTAGATTTAAATGGGAAGAGAAGGTCCCATTAAAATCAGCAACAGCAACAAAAGATAGACTACTCTGGGGTAAATTTAAAGGGATAATGGAAATTTTATACAGGAAAAATTATAAGTACTCCTGACATAAAGTGACAAAAATGTTAATAGTTTTGGGGTGAAGGATAAAGTCTTTCAACATAACAAAGATATTACATCTTTCAGCATTGATTTGTAAATTTAACTCAATCCTAATAAAAATGCCAAAATGTTGCATTTTTGAGTTAAATAAGTCTATTACAAATTTTATATGAAAAAATTTTAAATTGTAAATATATAGGAAAATCCTGGAAATGAAAATAACCATAGTAAACCCGACCAGATATTGAAGCATACTATTGTCTTTAAATAAAGTAGTAAGATATTGATGCATAAAAAGCAATTCTTTGGACTAAAATAGACATTTCTGAAATAGATCATGAACATCTGGAACTTAAATGTATGCGGAGGTAGAATCTCAGATCACTGGGGAAAAGATGAACCTTTTAAGCAACGGAATTGCAACTGGAAAAAGATGAAATTGATTCCATATCTCACATCATACATAAAAATAAGCCCCAAATGCTTTAGAGATCCAATTGTTCACAAGATCAGTACAGGGAAACAAGATAAATACTAGAAAACATGAATGTACTCTTAAATAGTCTGAGAATAGGACTGTTTTTCTAGGAGTGACACAACTCAGAAGCAAATACAGTTTGAGCAAAGCTAAAATCTTTTATGCTGTAGTAAAAAGAATGTAAGTAGTTAAACATGACAGAGAAAATATCTCCAGCATGTATCAGAAGCAAGAGACTGATTAATTTACAAGCTATAGAAAAAATTGGAAGAAACAAATTGGAAGGAGAAGAAAAAGTCATATAGGAAAGAAATGAAGTCAGTTCATACATAAAACAAAGTCCAGTGTGCTTCAGCATAGGAAAATCTACTCAATCAACCATCATGAGTGAAGATGAATTACAGCAGGTCTGCTCTTGGGAGGTAGGGCGAGGCCACACCTTCAGCAGGTAGGGACTCCTCAGATTTTGGTTTGCTTTCTTGAGCAGGATTGAGTATTCAGTGTTGGGTAAGCAAAGATGAGCATTTGCATTAACATTTGTGTTTATTTTCAAATTTGTACAATTTTCAGATTTCCAGTCTTCTAGTTATATTTTTTGTAAATTGTTAAAATGTTGCTTAACAGTAAATGCCACTGCCAAAACAAACACTTGTTTATATTTCTAGATGTTTCTATTCCATGACTCTGTGCAGCAACTGGTGAACCTGAGAGTATAGATTGGTATAGATTGAGCATTTTGTAACTTTTCTCAAACTCCACACTAGACGTCTATAGTCTACTGTAAAGACGTTATACATATAAAACAGTCTAGAAAAAATACCCAAACCTCTTGAAAATGAGATTCCATGCCCCATGTAACCAAACTGGCACAAATGCAAGAGTGGCAACATGTTATGCTGGTAACACCATAAAGAAACAGGCATTCTGTCATTGCTGGTAGGAAAACAAAATGATACAGCCTCTTGGAGAGAAATCTGTTCATATTTAACATAATCATAAATATTTCTAAACCTCTTGACCTTGGTTTTTTGTTTAATATGACCTTAGACATATCTCTGAATGACACAACACAATGTTATGCATTTTGAATTTTTGTTAGTTTCAGAAGAAGGAAAACAATCCAGTATTCATCAGTAGGATTCTGGCTTAATAACTGATACTTAAAAAAAAATTCTATTGAACAATTTCTTCCTATTTCACAATTTCTATTATACATTTTGGTTCTTATTTACACTTTCAGTTTCTCACACCAGAAAGTCAATGTGATATTTATACATGTGTGTCTGATTTATTTCACTTAAGAGTATGGCCTGGGGGTAGGGGGAGGAAGGGAAAAGAAAAACAATGAGAAAAGAATGATAAAATGGAAACAAAGCTTTGTAAATAAGGAGGGCAAGAGGGGTTGAAGGGAGGGGAGGGGGATGGGGAAAAAAGAGGAATCAAGATACATAACATGTTCAGGTATGAGTTCCCTATGATGAATGTGATTATTATGTATAGATAACTTGTACCAACAAAACTTAATTAAAAAATTTAAATTAAAAAATAAATGAAAAATAAAATATTCTATTATATAGCCATGAGGCAGACATTCTCCACGTGTTAACAGAGTAGAAAATGTGTGCAAAAGTATACATAACATTTCTCCTTTTATTAAAAAAAAAAAGAAAAAAGAGGGAGAAATAAGAATCCATGCATTTAACCATGCATGCCTGTCATGCTAGCACTCTGGTAGACTAAGACAGGAGGATCTCCATTCAAGCCCAGGCTGGGAAAATTAGGGAGACCCTGCCTCAAAACAAAACAAAAAAAGTTATGAAAAGCCTGGGGATTTAGCTACATACAGAGGCACTGGGTTCAATCCCATGTACCACAGGAAAAATAAGAAAGAATCAGTAAACATATTTTTTTTTGTCAAAATACATGCAAGAAAAATAAAATGGAAGCTGATGAAAAGTGTTATCCATAAGGTATATGAAGAATAAGGAAACAGATTGGGAATGGAGGAGGACTTCCCTCAGTCTGCCTTTTTAATCACTTGAATTTTGAAGCATAAAAAGCTTTACATATTCAAGTAATTAAATCTAAGAGTGTAAGTATAAAGTTCCTAATTTGAGAACAAACTCTAACCAGTGAGCTTAACAATCAGTCCATCTACAGACAAAACTACACAGGCTTGTTCCAAATGAACTGAGCGCAGTGCTAACACCAAACCCAAGTGAGTTTTGTTCTGTGGACAAAAAAGATTTTCCATGAAATCTTAAACTTTATTCAGCAATTCATAGTTTTGATTGTGGTATAAAGCAAATATGTACTTTCATTAATGTTTTTGGAACCATGATTCTATTTTATTTATTTTATTTTAAAGAAAAATTATATAAGTATAAAAACCTGATGGGGGCAAACTTATCATGAAGTTTAGTTTCTTTAGATGTGATAATAGCATTGTGGCCAGGTGACAAAATGTCTTTGCCTTAGGAAAGATTTAGAAAATAAATAAAGCAAATAGAGCAAAATGGAAATAGTTGTTGAGTATAGTTAGTAAATACAGGGTGATTATTATACTAATTTTCCAACTCTTCTGCATATGTAAAATATTTTATAATAAAATTAGACAAAAATTATCCCATAGGTCTGTGTTTTTAACTTAGAAGGATATCAAGGGCAAATTGTTGTCTTTAAAATGCAATCAGAAAACAAAATACATAAGATTCACTCATGCTTGTTGTATATGTAGTACACATATAAACAGCAACATCATGTTTGTACAACCATGATGATAACAGCATTACTCATAACCAAAACATGGAAACAATCCAAGTATCCATCACAATAGGAATGGTTGAAAAAGGCATATTACATACATACATTTGCGTGTTAGTCTTGAAATGGAAGGGGTTTCTGGTACAGGCAACAACATGGACATAACTGAAGGACATTTGATTAAGTGAAATTAGTCAGTGAAAGATACATACTGTGTGATTCTACTCATGAGGTTCCTAGAGCTGTCAAACTCAGACAGAAAGTAGAATAGTAGTTAACAGGGTTTGTCTTGGTTACTTTTTACTAGTTGCTGGGACAAAACACCTGACACTCAAAATTAGGGAAGGAAAGGTTTATTTAGCTTACAGTTTTTGGAGGTTTCAGTCTATAATCAGCTGGCTTCAAAGCAGGGTGGCATGGCACCGGGACAACACTTCAAGGCAGCACCAGCAAAAGCAGCCAGAACCAAAAAGCGGAGGGAGCAAGCCTCTTCTACTCCCTTATATTGTACACAGGACATGCCTCCACCCCTCCCAGGGTAGGTGTAGCATTCACAAATCTCCTTGCCTTTGCACAGGATGAGGATATTTACAAAGAACCCTGGCTCCCTGCTGAGTCTCTCAGTTAAACTTCTGGCCTCCTCAAATTGACACAATGAACAGGGTAACTGCTTGTGCTCTACACCCCAGGATGTAGAGCTGTTGAGTTAGTTAATTAAGCTTTTAGACTTCTCAAGTTGACACAATGTATAAACCATAACAGGGCTAGAGGAAGAAGGAAGCATGCACTTATCCTTCAGTATTTCTTTTATTATTCCAAGGTTTCTAGAGTTCTGGAAACTGGTTACATGATATGAATATACTCAATGCTCCTAAAGTATACATTTAAAAATGGTTATGATGGGCAAGGGATATAGCTCAGTGGCACAGCACCTACCTGGCAAGCACAAGGTCCTGAGTTCCATTCTCTTTACCAGAAAAAAAATGGTTATCATAAAAAAAATTATAAGTATTTTTACAAATTAAAAATTATAATTTAAAAATCAATTAGATTAAAAGTTGTAATTTAAAAATCAATATGTGCATAAGATATATGTAGAAGAATAGATTCATCTAGTCACGTGCACAGATTTATTCTTCATTTGGCTTATTTTTTCAGTGCTGGTGATTTAATCCAAGGCTTTTGCTCTGAGTTACATCCCCAGTCCTTTGCATTTTTTTTTATTTTGAGACAGGGTTTCCTAAGTCACTAAACTGTCCAGGTTGGTGTGAAACTTGTGAGCCTCCTGCCTCAGTCTCCCAGAAAGCTGTAGGGCTCTAAGTGTACACTCCCAGTGAAGAGTTTCCAGGCCACTTTTGGTTCCCTTTTCATTTCTGTATTGCTTGAGTTTATTTTTTCACATTGAACATTAATCAGTTTTACAAAAACCTGCTTTCACAATAAAATAAAACTTCTGCAGGGTTTTAGTGCTTGAAATGTGAGGAGAGGAGAGCCTAATGTTTAGGAAAATGGATTTTTAAGAAACGAAAGAAATTGTCAGTGCAGCCTGAGGAGTTTGTTAAAAGCAAAGAAAATCTGTTGTCCCAGATGGTAAGTGATGAGCGGCCTCCCAAAGCTGGGCCTCTGACCCCAGGCCTGACACCCGTGACCTTGCTCACAGCTAATGCCAGCAGTGGGAAGTGGTGGCTCTGGGGGACTCTCACCACCTCTGCCAGGGACGCTTGCTGTCTTTGGTGTCTGGCTAGCAAGAGAATCATGTTTGCCTGCTGGAATAGACACAGGACTGTCTGCCTGCCTGTTCTTCATACCCATCCCAGCACCTGCCTTGCCTGACTATACCCCAAGGGTGGAGTTTATGACTCATCCTCCCAACTCCCCCCACATCAGCACTTCAGTCTTGCCAGTCCTTTGGGTGGAAGGGTTGTGACCTGACCCACATCCCCACAGGGATGACTCATTTCCAGCTGGGCCCACAGCTGCCTTTGACCTTCTCCCCTCCCGACAAGCTGTAGCCCAGTGTCTTGTTTGTGGTGAAAAAAACTTTTATCTTAGCTATTCACTCATTCACACTTGAAGCACCAAAACATCATTAAAATCTTCCCCAAAATGTATCACCTAACAGCATTAGCATGTGCATCCATATGGGATTTTGAAATAAATGAATAACGATTCTATTTGTTTCACATAAAATGATAGTTTTCAGGGTGCTTTCTTTTGTCTAATTTTTCTGACTAATGTTTCCAGAACTCTTTGGAATAAAAGTGGTGATAGTAGACATCCTTGCCTTGCTCCTGATTTTAGAGTAAAAGCTTTCAGTTTTTGTTGATTTAGTATGATGTTGGATGTTAATTTGTCATAGATGGTTTTTATCAGATTGAGATAAAGCCATCCATTTCAATTTTCTGTACATTTTTTAAATCCAATTCTTTTTACGCATCTATTAAGATCATCATATGATCTTTGACAAAGGTGCCAAATACATTCCTTGGAAGAAAGATAGCCTCTTTAATAAATGATGCTAGAAAAACTGACACTACACATGCTGAAGATTAAAACTGGACCCATACCTTTCACCATGTACTAACCTAAAATCAGAATGGATCAAAGATCTTAATAGTAAAGCAGAAACATTAAATCTGCTGGGAGATAGAGTAGGTAAAATTCTTGAAAACAATGGTATAGGCAAAGACTTTTATGAACAAAACCCTTGATTTCACAGGAACTATCACAAAGAATCAACAACTGGGATCTCACTCTATTGAAAAACCTTTGCACAGCAAGAGAAACCACCAATGGAGTGAAGAGACAGCACACAACATGGGAGAAAATGTCTGCCAGCTGTACCTCAGACAAAAGAATACTATCAAGAACATATAAAGAACTTTAAAAAAAAATCAGTCCTCCCAGATTTAAAGATGCAATCCAGAAATGGGCATCTGAGATGAATACATACTTCTCAGATGAAGAAATATGAACAGCAAATAAATATGTGAAAAAATGTTCAACATCACTGGTCATTCAAGATATGCAAATTAAAACAACACTGAGATTCCCCACACCAGAAAGAATGGCTATTATGAAGAAATCAACCAATAACAAATGCTGGAGGGGCTGTGGGGAAAAAGGAACCCTGCCCCACTGTTGGTGGGAATGCAGGCTGATGCAACCACTATGGATATCAGTGTAGAGATTCCTTGAAAAACTAGGACTAGAGATCCCATTTGACCCAGCTACTCCCCTTCTGGGTATCTTCCCAAAAGAATTAAAAACATCATACCACAGTGATATATGTGCACACATGTCTACAGCAACACCATTTGTAGTAGGAAGATTGTGGAAACAACCTAAATGCCCATCGACTGAGGAATGGATAAAAAAGATGTGTTATTTTTATGCAGTGGATGGATACTCAGCCATAAAGAAGGATAAACTGGAGACTTTTATAGGTAAATGGGTGCAACTTGAGACCATACTCATTAGTGAAATAAATAAGACACACATGTATAAACATTGTATTGTCTCATTAGTGTGAGGCACTGAAAGAAACAACATATGTATATGTATGTGTATAAAAAAATAGTTCAGATAGGTATACTACTGATTTCTCTGAGTTCACTGAAGAGAAAAATTTGTGCTGGTATTGTCTGGACAGTTGAATGCAGATGTCTTGTGCTCTGGGTCAATGATTTGGGGATGATAATACACAATGTATGTACCATTGTTGCCCACTGATTGATGTGTTTTGAAATTTTGTTTAATTATTTTTTCTCTTTTTTTTCTTTTTTCTTTTTCTCCTTGAAATAAAATGGATTTGGAAAAAAACAAAGATGATCATATGATTTTTGTCATTGGTGCTGTTAATTTGGTGTATTACATTTATTGATTTGTGTAAATCAAATCATCCCTGCATCTCTGGAAAGAATCCTATTTGGTCATTGTGTATAATCTTATTGATGATTTGCTGCATTCTGTTTGCCAGTATCTTATTGAGGAATTTTGCATCTCTGTTCATTAGGGAGATTGACCTATTATTCTCTTTTTTGGTTGGATCCTCCTCTAGTTTTAGTATCAGTGTTATGCTTGCTTTCAGGAATGAATGTGGCAGTATTCCTTCCCTTTCAATTTAATTACATAGTTTGAGAAGTAGCAGCACTAGATCTTCTCTAAAGTTCTTGTACAATTGAATCTGGCAGTATCTGGACTTTTCTTTGTTCATAGGTTTTTAATTTTACAACTTGAATTTCATTGGCTGATATTGATTTATTTTTATATCTTCTTGATTCAGCTTTGGTAATTCATATATATCTAGGAATCTGTTCGGTTCTTCTGTATTTTCCATCTTATTAGAATACAGATTCTCAAAGTGGGTACAATGATCTTCTGTATCTCTATAAGATCTACTATTATCTTACCCTTTTTCATTCCTAATTGAATGGATTTGAGTTTTTTCTTTCCTTTTTTTTTGATAAGATTGGTTAAGAGTTTGTCAGTTTTATTTAATCTCTTAAAGAACCAACTCTTTGATTCACTGATTCTTTGTATTGTTTTCTTAGTGTCCATTGCATTAATTTCTTCTCTAATTTTTATAATTCCCTCCCTTGTGCAAGTTTTGGACTCAACTTACTCTTCATTTTCTAGAAACTTGAGGTTCAACACTAGGTTGTTTACGTGAGCTCACTCTGGTTTTCTGATTTGGAAATTCATCCTGTAAATTTATCTCATAGGACTGCTTTCATTATGTCCCATAAGTTTCATTATGTTGTATTGGCTTTATTGTTTAATTATAGAAACTGTCTAATATCTTCATTAATTTCATCTGTGACTGATTGTTCAGCAGGGTGTTATTAATTTCCATTTGTTCATGAAGTTTTTGTGGTTCCTTTTGCCATTGATTTCCAATTTCATTGCATTATGTTTCAATAATACACATGGGATTATTTCAACTCCTTTGCATTTACTTAAGCATGTCCTATGACCTAATATGTACTCATAGATCAGAAGGCACAGAAAGTCCAACGTGCAGCTGAAAAGAATGTGTATTCTGATGTTGTGGGGTGGAACACTCTGTAAACCTCTACTACTAAGTCCATTTGTTCAAACATTTGGTTCAGTTCTAGTATTTCATTGTTGATTTTTTTTAGTTGATGCATCTATTTTTGACAGTGGGATGTTGAGGTCCCCCATTACAGCTATAATAGTGCTGATTAGATTTTCCATGTCTGTTAATATTTGTCTTATATAGTTGGGTGCACTGGCATTTGGTGCATATATATTTATGATTGTTATCTATTCCTCTTGGATTGTTCCCTTCACAAGGATGTAATGACCTTCTTTGTCTCTCATAATCAGTCTTTGCTTGAAATCCACTTTGCAGATAAAAGAGCTACTGCATGGAGTATTGTTTTCCATCCTTTGAGATTCAGTCTGTGAATTTCTTTTTTAATTAAATGTGTTTCTTGTATGCAACATATTATTGGTTCTTGCTTCTTGATTCATTCTGCCAGTCTATTTCTTTTGATTGGTGAACTGAGACCACTATCGTTGACAGTTTTAACAGATATGTATTGACTTGTCCTTGTCATATTATTTTCCTATGGTTGCCTCCTGTCTTAGTTACTTTTTGCTCGTTGCCGAGACAAAATACCTGACGCCCAAAATTAGGGAAGGAAAGGTTTATTCTTACAGTTTCTCAGGAGTTTCAGTCCATAAAGTGGGCTCCAAGGCAGCATGGGATGACGGGGCTACAGTTCATGGCGGCTGCAAGCTGCAAGCCGCAATCCACGCTGGCGAGAGAGAGGGCGGAAGCCGGGAAGCAAGCAAGAGGAAGACCTGCCTTCCCTTATACTGTATCTCAGCTCCACCCCTGGGCAGGTGTAGCAGTCATGTCATTAATCCTGGTGCTAGACAACAAACTGATCACAAGCATCAGACTCAGCCCCATCAAAAGTATGAGGACTTGGGGGTACATAGCATATCCTATACACCTCCCCTTTCCCCCCTTTGTTTAATTGCTTATGATGTGGGGTGGGTTCATTCTGTTGGGGTTCATGGAATTGTAATCTTTGTTATCTCTTTGTACAATGTCCTTCAGAACATTTTGGAGTGCTGGTTTGGTGTCCATGAATTTCCTCAGGTGTTTTTTGTCATAGAAGTATCTTAATTCTGTATCAATTTTAAAAGATAATTTTGCAGGGTACATCAGTCTGGGTTGGAGGTTATTTAATTTTAGGGCTTAAAATATTTTACTTGAAGCTCTCCTTCACTTAAGTCTACTGTGACTCTGATGGGCTTTTCTTTACAGGTGATTGTTTTTCCTCTAACAGCTTTTAATATTCTGTTCATGTGTTGAATTTCTGAAATCTTCGCTATCATATGCCTTGGTATAGATTTTCTTTTTGATCATGGCTAATTGCAGTTCTATGTGTCTCACTTAACTGTAGGTCAAATTCTTTTATTTTTTGAGATAAGTTTTTTTTAGTTTTAAAAACAATCCAAAAAGGATAAAAATGATACATAATCTCAAAAAAATAAATAGGAAATTGACTCCAGTTACTATATTGCATATTGTTATCTTGAAAGTAGTGTTCAGATTACAAGATTTAGGCATGAAAAAAATTATCAAACAATCAGACAACGAAAACACAACTGTTCTTTTTGATCAACAGAGATAAGTACTATAGTTATCTATCTTGTATGTATTATATACACACACATATATATGTGTACATATGTGTGTATATATATCATCTTTTACCTTCTTTTTTCTTCTCCTTTCCCCTGTCCCAGTTGTCCTTTCCTTTTGAAAATTTCTTTACCTTTCATTTTTACAGTATCTATTATACATTTTGAATCTTATTTACTCTTTTTTTACACTAGGGAGACAATACCATATTTACACATGCAAATCTGATTTACTTCACTTATGAGTATGATCTCTAGTTGCATCCATTTATCTATGAAAGCCTCAAGTTTATCTTTCTGTATAGCTGAGTAATACTCCATTGTATGAAAATATCACATCTTTTTGTCTATTCCATGGTTTAAGTTGTTTCCAAGATCTAACAGTTACAAATTGTGCAGTTAAAAACATGGCTGCACATATATTGCTGTGGTATTATGTTTTCAATTCTTCTGGGAAAATACACAGAAGGGGAATAGCTGGGTTGAATGGAACCTCTAATCTTAGTTTTCTGAGAAATCTCCACACTGTTTTCCACAGTGGTTGTACCAGTCTACACTCCCACCAACAATGGAGAAAGCTTTCTTTTCCCCCACAGCCTCTCCAGCATTTGTTATTGGCTAATTTCTTGATGTTAGCCATTCTTTCTGCAGTGAGATGATATCTCAATGTTGTTTTAATTTACATTTCTTTAATGACCAGTGATGTTGAACATTTTTTTCATATAATTCTTTGCCATTTGTATTTCTTCATCTGAGAATTGTGTATTTATCTCAGATGCCCATGTTTGGATTGGGTCCTTGAATTTGGGGGACTGGATTTTTTTTCAGTTCTTTGTGTGTTTTGGATATAAGTCCTTTGTCAGAGGGACAGTTGGCTAAAAATTTTTCCTGTTCTGTGAGTTTTCTTTACACTCTGTTGGTGATTTCTTTTGAATTGCAAAAACTTTTTAATAAGATGAGATCCCAGTTGTTGATTCTCTGAAGTACTTCCAATACAGTTTGCATTTTGTTCATGAACTTTTTGTCTACCCCTATGTCTTCAAACCTTCTACCTACCTTGACTTCCACTAGATTTAGTGTTTCTGTTTTAATATTTAGATCTTTGATCCATTTTGACTTTAGTGCACGGTGATAGACATGAGTTTAGTTTCAGTCTTCAGCATGTGGAAAGTCAATTTTTCCAGAACCCTTTATTAAAGAAACTATCTTTCTTCTGGTGAACATTCTTGGCCCCTTTGTCAAAGATAGTGGCTGAGTGTCTTTATAGTTGTGTGTGTATCTTCTAATCTGTTCCATTGATCTTCAGGTCTGGTTTTTTTTTTTGTTTGTTTGTTTTTTGTTTTTTTGTTTTTTGTTTTTTGTCAGTACCATCCTGATTTTATCACAGTAGCTTTGTAGTACAATTTGAAGTCAGACATTGTGATGTCTCATGCCTTGCCTTTGTTGCTTAGGATTGCCTTTGTTATTCTAGGTCTCTTTTGTTTCTAAGCAAATTTTAGGAATGTTGTCTGTAGATCTGTGAGGTATGCTAGCGGTAATTTAATTAGGATTGCCTTAAATCTGTGTAACAGTTTTGGAAGTATGGCCATTTTTGCAACGTTGGTTCTGCCTATCCAAGAGCGAAGGATATCTTTCCATTTTCTGTTATCTTCTTCACTCTCCTTTTTCAGGGTACTATAGTTTTCTGTATATAGATATTTTACAACCTTCGTTAGATTGATTCCTAAGTATTTCATTTTTTGGATGGTATTTTGAAAGATTATTTCCATCATTTCTCTCTCGGCAAGTTTGTTGTTTGTGTACAAGAATACTATTGATTTTTGAGTGTTGACTTTGTAAATCCAGTTACACCACTGAAACTGCTTGTTAGCTCTAGTCTTTTGGTTGAGTTTTTGGGGTCTTCTATGTAGAGTACCATGCCATCTGCAAATAAAAGTAATTTAACTTCTTTCTTTCCTATCTTTATTCCTTTTGTTTCTCTGTTTTGTCTAATTGCTCTAGCTAACATTTCCAGAACTATACTGAATAGAGTGGTGATAGTTGACATCCTTGGCTTGTTCCTGATTTTAGAGTGAAAGCTTTTAGGTTTTGTCCATTTAGTATGATGTTGTCTGTTGGTTTGTTATAGATGGCTTTTATCAGACTGAGATAGAGACCATCTATTCCGATTTTTTATAGGATTTTTGTCATGAATGAGTGTTGGGTTTTATCAAAAGATTTTTCTGAATCTATTTAGATGATCATGTGATTTTTGTTTTTGGCTCTGTTGATGTGGTATATTGCATTTATTGATTTGTGTATGTTGAACCATCCCTGCATTCCTGGGATGAATCCCACTTAGTCATGGTGTATAATCTTCTTGATGATTTACTACATTCTGTTTGCTAGTATTTTATTGAGAAGTTTTGCATTTATGTTCATGAGGAAGATTGGCCTGAGATTCTCCTTTTTGGTTGGGTGTTTCTATGGTTTAGGTTTTAGAGTAATACTTGCCTCCAAGAATGAGTTAGGGAGAGTTGCTTCCCTTTCAATATCGCTAAAGAGTTTGAGGAGTGTTGCCATTAAATGTTCTCTAGATTTCTTGTAGAATTCAGCTGTGACTCCATCAGGACTTGGGTGATTCTTTGTTGGTAATTTTTAATTAAGTTTTCAATTTCAGTTACTGAGATTGGGTTATTCAAAATTTTTATATCTTCTTGATTCAGCTTTAGTAATTCATATGTTTCTAGAAACCTGTCCATTTCTTCTGTGTTTTCCAGCCTATGTGAGTAAAGATTTTTGAAGTAGGCATTGATGATCATCTGAATTTCCTCAGGATCTATTATAATTTCACCCTTTTCTTTCCTTGATGCGTGAATTTGAGCTTTTCTTTCTTTTTCTTGATAAAGTTGGCTAGGGGTTTGTCAGTTTTGTTTCTTCTTTCAAAGCACCCACTCTTTGATTCATTAAATCTTTGTATTATTTTCTTAGGCTCAATTGCATTCATTTCTTCTCTGATCTTTATAATTTCCTCCTTTCTATGAGCTTTGGTCTTTACTTGCTCTTCTTTTGCTAGAAGTTTGAGGTGTAGCATTAGGTTGTTTATTTGTGCTCATTCTGTTTTCCTGATGTAAGAATTCTTTGCTATATATTTCCCTCTTAAGACCACTTTCATTGTGTCCCACAGGTTCTTGAATGTAGTATCGGCATTTTCATTTAATTTTAGATACTATTTAATTTCATCTATGACCCTTTGGTAGTTCATGAGGATATCATTTAATTTCCATATGTTTATGTAGTTTTTGCTGTTTCTTTTCCCATTAATTTCCAATTTCAGTGCATTATGGTTAGATAATATGCATGGGATAATTTCACTTCCTTTGCATTTACTTAAGCATGTTCTATGTGCTAATATATGGTCTATTTTAGAAAACACGCCATGTGCAGCTGAAACAAATTTGTATGCTAAAGTTGTTGGGTGGAACACTATATCAATATCTAGTTAATCTATTTGTTCACAGGTTTGATTCAGTTCTAGTATTTTTATAGACTTTTTGTTCAATTGATCTATCTTTTTGTGACAATGGGTTATTAAGGTTCTCCATTACAATTGTGTTATTGCATATTTGATTTTTCATGGCTATTAGTATTTGTCTTATATAGTTGGGTGCTCCCATATTTGGAGCATATACATTTATGATTGTTATTCCTTCCCCTTGAATGTTTCCTCTAATGAGTAAGTAGTGAACTTCTTTATCTCTTTTGATCATTTTTGGTTTAAAGTTCACATTGTCTGCAAACAGAATAGCTACACCTGCTTTTTTCTGGGTTTCTGTTGTGGAATA
>RJWM01020683.1:0-36671 GCA_004363535.1 Dasyprocta punctata | reverse complement strand
GCCTTTAATCCCAGCACTCGGGAGGCTGAGGTAGGCAGAGCGTTGTGAGTTCGAGGCCGGCTTGGGCTACAACGCGAGCGCAAGGCCGGCCTGAGCTACATAGTGCGACCCTGCCTCAAAAAATCCAGGGCCGGGAGTTAGGCTCAGTGCCTTAAGCGCCTGCCCTGGCAGGCGCGAGGTTGTGAGTTCAATCCCCGGTGCCGCAAAAAAAAATAAAAAAATAAAAATAAAGAGTGAAATAAAGCACAACAGAATCCTGTCATGTGCAAAAAAATGAATGGAACTAGACAGCATCATATTAGACCAAGTAAAGCAGACATAAAAGAATGTGATAAGTAGGAGAGGAATTAGAAGGGAAAAGGGAAAAGGTGATAAGTGGAGGGGAGATGTGAGGAGAAGGTAGGAACAGGGTGGATGGACATAATCAATGCCTGGTGAATGCATGTGTGGAAATAACAGTGAATTTTTTTTGGAGATAGATTTATTTAATATCTTGATTGTGTTAGTGGCTTCTATTCATGTGTTCAAACTCATCAAATCATACACATTAAATTTGGATAGCTTTTACTGTTTTTACATTTTTTAACTTTATTAGTACATTTTGGATATACTTAATGGTAACAATTCATTGCAGAGAATTTGTACCTGTATATGACATATCTTGCTTCTTTTCCCATTTCCCAGCCCTCCCTTCAAGTCTTCATCCCCTGCTTATCTACAAAAGTCTGTTTCCATTTTTTTCCTTCTTTTTTTCTTGTCCCTTCACTCCTTTCCCCCTCCCCTGCCCTTATTCCTCTTCTCATTTGAGCATTTTGTTCCCATTTCCCACTATCTATTACACATGTGGGTACTTATTTGTCCTTTTAGTTTCTCACACCAGAGATACAATGCAGTATTTAAACATGAATGTGTGACTTATTTCTCTTAACAATACGGTTCAAGATGTATCCATTTAGCTATAAATGTCTCAAATTTATCCTTCTTTATGGCAGAGTACTTCTCTATTGTATAAAAAAACACATCTTCTTTATCAGTTCATTAGTTGATGGACATTTAGACTTTTCCAAGATTTAGATATTATGAACTCTGCCCCTGTAAACATGTAAGTACATACATTGCTGTGGTATGATGCTTTTAATTCTTTTGGGAAGATAATAAGAAGGGGAATAACTGGGTCTAATGGAACCTCTAATTTCAGGTTTTGAGGAAACTCAATACTAATATCCACAGTGGTTGCACCAGTCTACACTCCCACCAACAGCGGAGAAGAGTTCCTTTTCCCCCACAGCCCTGCCACCATTTGTTATTGGTTGTTTTCTTTATAATGAGTAATTCTTTTTGGAATAAGATGTCAGCATTGCTTTAATTTGAATCTCTCGAATGACCAGAGATGTTGAACACTTTTTCATATATTTCTTTGCCATTTCTGCTTCTTCATCTGGAAGTGTTTATTCATTTCAGATGCCCATTTTTGGATTGGGCCCTTCAGTTTGGCGGGGTGGTCTGATGTTTTTGAGTTCTTTATGTATTCTAGATATTAGTCCCTTGCCAGGAGAACAGCTGGCAAAATTTTGTTGCCACATTGTGAGTTGTCTCTTCACTCTGTGGGTGATTTCTCTTGCTGTGCAAAAGCTTTCCAGTAAGATGATATCCCAGTTATTGGTTCTTTGTGATAATTTATGAGCAATCAGGGTTTTGTTCATAATGTCTTTGCCTACACCAGTGTCTTTAAGTGTTCAATCTACCCTATCTTTCAGCAGATTTGGTGTTCCTGTTTTAATATTTAGATCTTTGATTCATTTCAATTTTAGTTTAGGGTGTGGTGAAAGGTATGAGTCTAGGTTTAATCTTCAACATGTGGAAAGCCAGTTTTCCCAGCACCATTTATTAAAGAGGCTATCTTTCTTCCAGTGAAGGTGTTTAGCTCTTTTGTCAAAGATAAGCTGGCTGAGCAAGTTTGGAGTTGTTTCTGCATTTTCTAATCTGTTTCACTGATCCTTGGGTCTGTGTTTTGTTTTGTTTTGTTTTGTTTTGTTTTGTTTTGTTTTGTTTTGTTTCTGCCAATACCGTGCTGGTTTTATCACAGTAATGTTGTAGTAGAATTTCAAATCAGGGATTGTGATGCCCCTTGTCTTAACTTTGTTGGCCAGAATTGCTTTTGTTAGTCTAGTTCTTTTCTGAAACCAAATGAATTTTAGGACTCTTTTCTCTAATTCTGTGAGGTATACTGCTGAAATTGTGATTGGGATTACATTGTAAGTATAGAACAATTTTGAAAGTATGACAATTTTGACTATATTGGTTCTGCTTATCCAAGAATGAGGGATATCTTTCCATTTTCTGATATCTTCTTTGATCTCCTTTTTCAGATTATTATACCTTTCAATGTAAAGGTCTTTACCTCCTTCATTAGGTAGATCACCAGATAATTCATTTTTTGGATGCTACTGTGAAAAGTGTTGTTTCCCTAATTTTTCTCTGTGAGTTTGTTTTTTGTGTACTGGAATGCTATTGATTTTTGAGTTTTAACTTCATATACTGCTATGCTGCTGAATTTAGTTACTAAATCTAGAAGTCATTTGGTGGAGTTTTTGGGATCTTCTATGTAGAGTAACCTGTCATTTGCAAATAATGGCAATTTAACTTCTTCCTTTCCTGTCCATTATTATTTCTTTTATTCTTTTCTCTTGTCTAATTGCTCTGGCTAATGTTTCTTGAACAGTATTGAATATGAGTAGTGACAGTGGACATCCTTGCTTTGTTCCTGATTTTAGAGTAAAAGCTTTCAGTTTTTGTCCATTTAATGTGATGTTGGTTGTTGGTTTGTCATAAATAGTTTTTATCAGATTGAGATAAAGACCTTCTATTACAATTTTCCAGAGGGTTTTTATCATAAATAGGCATTGGATTTTGTCAAATGATTTTTCTGCATCTATTAAAGTGATCTTATGGTTTTTGTGCTTGGCTCTGTCAATATTGATTCATGTATGTTGAATCATCTCTGTATCCCTGAGATGAATCCTACTTGGTCATGGTGTATAATCTTCTTGATAATTTGCTGCATTCTGTTTGCCAGTATCTTACTGAGAAATTTTACATCTATGTTCATTAGGGAGATTGACCTTAGTTCTTTTTTGTTTGTTTGTTTTGTTTTGTTTTGTTTTGTTTGCTTGGCTCCTTCTCTGGTTTTGGTATCAGGGTTATGTGTGCTTCCAGAAAGGAATCTGGGAATACTATTTTCCTGTCAATTTCATTAAAGAGTTCAAGAAGTTGGGGTATGAGGTCTTCTCTAAATATCTTGTGGAATTCAGCATTGAATCCATCAAGATCTGGGCTTTTCTTTGTTGGTAAGTTTTTAATTACATTCAGTTCAGCAATTCATATGTATCTAGGAATCTGTCCATTTCTTCTGTGTTTTCCATCTTATCAGAACACAGACTCTCAAAGTAGGTAATGAATATTTTCTGGATTTCTGCAGTATCTGTTGTCATCCTTTTCATTCTTAATTATATGGATTTGAGTATTTCTCTTTTTTTTTGATAAGGTTGACTAAGTGTTTGTCAATTTTATTTAATCTTTTGAAGAGCCAACTCTTCAATTCTTTGATTCTTTGTATTGTTTTCTTAGTCTCCATTACATAATTTATGCTCTGACCTTTATAATTTCCTCTCTCATACAAACTTTGGAGTTGACTTACTCTTCTTTATATAGAATCTTGAGGTTCAACAGGTTGTTTATTTGAACTTGCTCTGTCTTTCTAATATGAAAATTTACCACTACAAATTTCCTTCATAGGACTGCTTTCATGGCATTGTCATTTAGTTATAAAAACTCTCTAATTTCTTTAAATTGATCTGTGACTCATTGCTTGTTTAGGAGGGTGCTATTTAATTTTCATGTGTTTATTAATTCATTGTGGTTTCTTTTGTCATTGATTTCTAATTTTATTGCATTATGATCTGTTAATATGCATGGCATAATTTCAATGATTTTGTATTTACTTAAGCACATTTTATGAGCTAGTATGTGGTCTATTTTTGAGAACATCCCATGTGCAACTGAAAAGAATGTTTATCCTGGTGTCGTGGGGTTGAACACTCTGTAGACATTTACTAAGTGCATTTATTTGAAAGGTTGGTTCAGTTTTGACATTTCATTATTGATTTTTCATCTAGTTTTTCTGTCTATTTGGGACAGTGGAGTATTGAGGTTCCCCCATTACAATTGCGATAATGCTTATTTGATTTTTCATGTCCTTTAATATTTGTTTTATACAGACGGGTGTACAGGTATTTGGTGCATATATGTGCATATGGATGTATGAATCCTTTTAATTTTTATAATTAATGTGTTAATATCTATATGCTGAGTGAAAGAATCTAAACAAGAAAAAGGTAGACATGATATGGCTCCACTTATAGAAAAACCTAGAACAGCTAAACTAATATATGATGACATAAAGACAATAGGTGCTTGCCTGGAGACAGGGGCCGAGGACCATGAAGATAGGCTTACGAAATGCTACCAGGAAATTGGTCATGTTGGCAAATATATTCATCCTCCCTGTTATGGTGATGGTTTCACAGGTGTATATGTGTCAGAACTGATTACACTGTGCACTTCAAATGTAATGTTTATTAGATTTTAATCATACCTCAGTAATGCTGTCTTTAAAAAGAAAAAAGAATGAGCAGGGTGGGAGAGAGAGAAATCAAGGAGCAGCATTATAAAGGAATATGCACTATGCCAAGGGAAGTGAGTGCGGTCTCTCAGGAGAACCTAGCTTGTGCCTTGTGAGCAGAGGAGGTGCTGAAACCTGACTGTTGGGCACAGAGCTTGGACTTTACCCCGTAGGCAATGAGAGACTGTGGTAAGGATGTTGGTCAGGGCATTTCACTGTATGTAAAAGCTAAAAATAAATAGACTGCAAAACTAAAAACAGAAACAAGGACCTTTGGAATGGCATAATTTGCTTGAACCTGGGGTAGGAACCCACCTTGGGAATCCTAGCCCATCATCTCTTTAGGATGTCACACCTTGAACACCACTTTTCACAAAGAATTTACTTGGACTTTTAGAAAGGATTAGGCTCTGGTTGCCCAGATTTGAAATTAAAATGACTGTTTTTCATATCTCCTCATTGTAGAAGACATGAGTTCAGATCATTTTTGCTACTTTCTTCTTGTACACATGCCCTTGTTTTGAAGTGTTTATAAGCATAGCCTGTTAAAACCATCTGCATAACCTTTTAGGGAAGTGTAATGGTTGTTAATTTCTCATGTTGAAATTTTCCAGTTTCTGACTTTTATTCTGGCCTCAGATGTTCTGGAATGAATCCATTTGCCACTACTATGGGTCACAGTTCAAGAAAAGAGGAATAGGCAAACACCTCAGTTCAGTTTGAGTTCTACCTGTGTCCATTGGCGAGGGAGTTCTGGATGTATGTGGTGGTGATAGTGGTGGAATTCCCTTCCTTGACCCACTCATATCTCTTCTTCATCAAAAATGACACCTGTCACAGGTCTAGCCAATGGTGAAGTCTCATACTGACCTTATGACAGACAGCATGCTGGACACAGTGGTAGAGTCATTGTGGGAGGGGCCACAGCAGGAGCGGGGGACACCACCACCAGCATGGAAGGGCACCACGTTTAGTTAACCTCTCAAATACACTTACTGTGTAGGTTAGAAGGAAAGCTCAGTTTACCTAGAAGACATGATATTTAAAACTCTGAGTTGAGCTCAGTGGCCTTCTAAAAGAAATGGCATGCCTGTGTTGCCACTTCACATCGAGATATCAAAGACAATTTTTCAAAGAGTGATGATTCAAACTTCTATTGTTTTTCTAAACAAAATAAAATAATAAAAACAATGGTGCAAAATTTCAAAATAAAATTGTGGGAGAGTAGTGATGGTTAGTATATTGCATATTGTTATCTTGAAAGTAGTTGTTCATATTACAAGATACAGGCATGAAAAACTGACCAAACAATATACCTACAAACATTTTTTCAATGAATAGCAATTAGTATAACTATCTTAACTATTATACAGATATATTCTATTGTTTTTAAGAACAAGGCTTAAAATCTTCCAGATACTATGGAAGAAGAAACAGAAATTTTCAATTAAAGGGAAAACACAACAGAAAGTATTCCAGCTACCCATGATACTTTTGGTGTAGTCGGATTACCCATTTCTGATGCTCCTTTTATTCCAAACCTTGTGTAATCAAAGGCAGAGTCCTCCCTCAATAATCCAAAAATGCTATGTAGGAAAACAATTGTAAAACAAAGATCATTTAATTTCAAAATAGATAAAACAAGTGGGAAAAATCAACAATTCTCTTTTTACATGAGTAAAAATGGATGCCATTTTCAGTTGTTAATGAATCATATGTGACAATGTGATACTTTGCCCTAAAGCAAAGGCAAACAGGAATGACTTGAGGAGGTCATGCAAAGGAGAAGAGATGCTTTAGAAGGTGGGGCAAGATGGAGCACAGTGATGGGAAGAAGGGCCTGATAAGAAGTTTTCTCCAAGGAAGAAGAAGTTATTATGAGGGAGGTTGCTAAAAGTAAAGATTATGGAGATTAAAATAAAGGAGATGCGAGTGATGGTAGATGTATAAAATAATAGAGAAGAACTTCATAAATCTCATGACTGTTCTTAACAGACATTTTAGGCATACAATTCTAAAATAACGTGTAAATATCATCTTTAAAGTCATCACCTGACATTGTTGAATCTGATTAATAGACAAGAGCATTGTTTCACATGGATTGTTGATTTCTTAGAAGTACAGTGGTACCTCAGTTCACGCAGTTAATTTATTCTTTGATTTTCGAAAAGATGGCCACTTTTGTGTTTGTGTGGAAAAGATGGCAGCAGTTGTGTTTGTTACCTGATGCAGAGTTTGCAAATAAAAACAAAATTTTTCCAAAGGCTTCTGTTTGGAAACCATATTGTTTGCAAACAAAAGTGTTTGTGAACCAAGACATCACTGTATTTTTCCTGTATTTCATATATCCTTAGCATGGTAAGGCTTTGAAACAAGAAAAATTTAAACAAAATATTTATTACCACAAAACACAAGAAATAAAAGCACTTTATTGTCATAATTCATACTGTTGACCTATACTTAACTTTTTTTTTCATTTAAGAGAAAAAAGACACAAAAGAAAAACAAAAAGCAAAAGAGACAGCAACAAACCCAAAACAATAACAGCATAGGTTTATAAAACAAGATAATAGGAATTTGACAATGGTAGTAATAATGCACACTGCTACCTTCAAAAGTGTTGCTTAGATTAACAGACATAGACATATAAAATTGATCTAATCATTTGAGTATTAACTGTTCTTTTCCAAGAACTAATACAATTAGTAGCATAGCCATTTTAGCTATCTTAAGTGTGTGTGTGTGTGTGTGTGTATATATATATATATATATATATATCTTTTCCCTTTTCCCTTCCTTCTTTCCTCCTTTTCCCTATCCTCTTGACTTTCCCTCTTTGAGCAATTTCTTATGCTTACACAGTAGATTTTGGATTTATTGTAAATTTTGGATCATATATACTTTTTCAGTTTCTTACACTAGGGAAACAATATTGTATTTACACATGTAAGTTTGATTTATTTCACTTACAAATATGGTCTCAAGTTATGTGCATTTACTTATGAATAGGTCTCAATGCAATCTTTCTTTATAGCTGAGTAGTATTCCATTGTATAAAAACACCACATCTTTTTTATCCATTCCTCAATTGATGGACACTTGGGTTGTTTCCAAGATTTAGCTAATACAAACTGTGCTGCCATAAACATGGGTGCACATATATCATTGTGGCATGATGTTTTCAATTTTTCTGGGAAAATGCCCAGAAGTGAGAAAGCTGGATCAAATGGAATCCCTAATCCTAGCTTTCTGAGGAATCTCCACACTGATTTTCACAGTGATTGCACCAGCATACACTCCCACCAACAGTGGAGAAGTGTTCCTTTTCACCCCAGCCTCTCCAGCATTTGTTATTGGTTGATTTCTTGATCTTGACCAATCTTTCTGGAGTGAGATGGAATCTCAGTGTTGTTTTAATTTGCATTTCTCGAATAACCATTGATGCTGAACATATTTTCATCTCTTTATTTGACATTTGTATTTCTTCATCTGAGAAGTGTGCATTCATCTCAGATGCCCATTTTTGGATTAGGTCTTTGAATTTTGGAGGCCTGATTTTTTAAAATTCTTTATATGTTCTACATAGAAGTCCTTTGTCTGAGAGACAGTTGACCAAGATATCTTCCCAATTCTTGGGTTTTCTTTTCACTCTGTTGGAGATTTCTCTTTTTCATTTTTTTTTGGTACCAGGGATCAAACTCACAACATCTCACTTGTCAGGCAGGCACTTAGGCAACTGAGCTAAATTCCCAGTCCTATTTTTTGAGACAGAGTCTCACCATGCAGTTCAGTCTGGCCTTGAACTCACTTTGTAGCCCAGGCTACAATGAACTCACAATGATCCTCCTGCTTCAGCCTCCAGGGTGCTGAGATTAAAGGCGTGTGCCACCACACCTGGCTCTTGGAGATTTCCTTTGACATGCAAAAACTTTTTAATAACATGAGATCCCAGTTGTTGATTCTGGGAAGTATTTTCCATGCAGTTTGATTTTTGTTCATGAACTCTCTGCCTGCCCCTATGTTGTCAATATTTCTACCTACTTAGTCTTTCAGCAGATTTAGTGTTTCTGTTTCAATATTTAGATCTTAGATCCATTTTGATTTTAGTTTAGTGCATGATGATATAGACACGGATCTAGTTTTAGTTTCTGGCATATGGAAAGTCAGTTTTTCCAGCACCACTTATTAAAGAGGTTATCTTTCTTCCAGGGTACATGTTTGGTCCCTTTGTCAAAGATGAGGTGGCTGAGTGTGTTTGTAGTTGTGGCTGTATCTTCTAATCCATTCCATTGATCTCCAGGTCTGTTTTGATTCCAGTACCATGCTGATTTTATCACAGTAGCCTTGTAATATAATTTCAAGTAGGGGATTGTGATGCCTCCTGCTTTGCCTTTGTTGCCCAGAACTGCCTTTGTTATTCTAGGTGTCTTCTGGTTCCAGATGAATTTTAGGAATGATTTCTCTAGATCTGTGAGGTATGCAAATGATATTTTGACTGGAATTGTATAACAATTAAATCCATATAACAATTTTGGGAGAATGACCATTTTCACAATGTTTGTTCTTCCTATCCATGAACAAGAAATGTCTTTCCATTTTCTGAGATCCTCTTTGATTTCCTTTTTCAGAGTAATGCAATTTTCACTGTATAGATCTTTTACTTTGTTAGACCGATTCCTAAATATTTCATCTTTTTGGATGCTATTGTGAAGGGTATATTTTCCCTTATTTCCATCTCAGTGAGTTTTTTATTTGTGTACAGGAATGTTTTTGATTTTTGAGTGTTGAGCTTGTATTCAGCTAGATTACTGAATTTGGTTATTACATCTAGATTTTTT
This sequence comes from Dasyprocta punctata, assembly GCA_004363535.1. Taxonomy (NCBI): domain Eukaryota; kingdom Metazoa; phylum Chordata; class Mammalia; order Rodentia; family Dasyproctidae; genus Dasyprocta; species Dasyprocta punctata. The sequence continues at coordinate 27,152 of RJWM01020683.1, read as the reverse complement.
TAATGGAGTTTTGGGGGTCTTCTTTGTAGAGTATCATGTCATCTGCAAATAATGATAATTTAACTTCTTCCTTTCCTATTCTTATTCCTCTTATTTCTCTCTCTTGTCTAATTGCTCTGGCTAATGTTTCCAGAACTATATCTAATAGGGGTGGTGATAATGGGCATCCTTGTCTTGTTCCTGATTTTAAGTTAAAAGTTTTCAGCTTTTGTCCATTTAGTAAGATGTTGGCTATTGGTTTATCATATATGGCTTTTATAAGATTGAGGTACAGACCATCTATTTCAATTTTCTGTAGGGTTTTTATCATGAATGAGTGTTGGATTTTGTCAAAAGGTTTTTCTGCATCTATTGAGAAGATCATGTGATTCTTGTCCTTGGCTGTGTTGATATGGTGTATTATATTTATTGATTTGTATATGTTGAACCACCCCTGCATTCCTGGGATGAATTCCACAGGATTATGGTGTATAATCTTCTTGATGACTTGTTGCATTCTATTTTCCAGTATTTTACTGAGGATTTTTGCATCTACGTTCATTGGAGAGATTGGCCTGTAATTTTCTTTTTTGTTTGGGTCTTTCTCTGATTTTGGTATTAGGGTAATACTTGCTTCCAGGAATGAATTAGGGAGACTTGTTTCCCTTTGAATTTCCTTAAAGAGTTTGAGGAGTGTTGGCATTAAATCTTCCTGAAATTTCTTGTATAATTCAGCAGTGAATCTATCAGGGCCTGGACCTTTCTTTGTTGGTAAGGTTCTAATTACATTTTCAATTTCATTAACTGAAATTGGGTTATTCAGTAGTTTTACATCTTCTTGATTCAGCTTTGGTAATTCACAAGTTTCTTGGAAGCTGTCCATTTCTTCTATGTTATCAAACCTATGAGAGTAAAGGTTTTTGAAGAAGGTATTAATGATCTTCTGTATTTCCACAGGGTCTGTAGTGATTTCACCCTTTTCATTTCTTATTGCATGGATTTGTTTTTTCTTTCCTCTTCTTGATAAGGTTGTCTAGGGGTTCATCAATTTTATTTATTCTTTCAAAGGACCAACTTTTCAATTTATTAATTCTTTGTGTTGTTTTCTTAGTTTCAATTGCATTAATTTCTGCTCTGATCTTTATAATTTCCTCCTTTCTTGGACTTTGGGCTTGACTTGCTCTTCTTTTTCTAGAAGTTTGAGGTGCAGCATTAGGTTGTTTATTTGTGTTCATTCCATTTTCCTTATGTGGGAATTTAGTGCTACAAATTCCCCTCTGAGGACTGCTTTCATTGTGTCCCACTGGTTCTGGTAATTTGTATTTGCATTTTTTTGATTGTAGATAGTGTTTAATTTCTTCTGTGACTCTTTGATTGTTTAGGAGAGTGTTATTTAATTTTCATGTGTTTATGAGGTTCTTGTGGGATTTTTTGTTAATTTCCAATTTTATTGTGCTATTGTCAAATAATATGCATGGGATTATTTCAATTCCTTTGCATTTACTTAAGCATGTTCTGTGGGCTAGAATATAATCTATTTTAGAGAATTACCCATGTGCTGCAGAGAATAAAGTGTATTTTGATGTTGTTGGGTGGAACATTCAGTACACATCTACTAGGTCCATTTGTTCAGAAGTTTGATTCAGTTCTGTTATTTCTTTGCTGATTTTTTGTTTGGTTGATCTGTCTCTCTGTGACAGTGGGGTGTTAAGGTTTCCCATTATAACTGTATTATTGTTTATTTGATTTTTCATGTCTATTAAGAGTTTTCTTACATAGTTGGGTGCTCCCATATTTGGTGCATATATATTTATGATTGTAATCTCTTCCTCTTGAAGTTCCCCCCTCAGAAGTATGTAGTGACCTTCTTTATTTCTTTTGATCATTCTTGGTTTGAAGTTCACATTGTCTGCAAACAAAATAGCTACCCTTGCTTTTTTCTGAGTTCCTGTTGCATGGAGTATTGTTTTCCATCCTTTGACCTTTCTATGAATTTCCTTTTGAGTTAAATGTGTTTCTTGTATACAGCATATTGTTGGACTTTGTTTCTTAACCCACTCTGCCAGTCTGTTTCTTTTTATTGGTGAGTTGAGACCATTTACATTGATTGATATAACTGATATGCACTGACTTATCACTGTCATGTTATCTTTCTGCTGTTGGTTTTCTACTTCTTCTGTTTAATTGTTTTCCCTGCTTAGTGTTTCCCTTCTGCTGTTGTTCTTGAGATTGTAGTTATCTTTGTCTCTTTCTAGAGTGTCTTTCAGTACTCTTTGTAGTGTTGGTTTGGTGGTCATGAATTTCTTCAGTTGTTCTTTGTCATGGAAGTATCTTATTTCTCCATCAGTTTTGAAAGGTAGTTTTGCAGGGTTGAAAGTTGTTTACTTTCAGGACCTCAAATATTTCATTCCATGCTCTTCTTGACTTGAAGGTTTGTATTGAGAAGTCTGCCATAATTCTGATAGGCTTTCCTTCATAGGTGATCTGTTTCTTTTCTCTCACAGCTTTTAGTATTCTGTTTTTGTGCTGAATTTCTGATATCTTAATTATTATATGTCTGGGTGAAGATTTATTTTTGTTATGGTTAATTGGCATTTTGTATGCCTCGCTTATCTGCATGTCAGATTCTTCTCCCATGCTTGGAAAATTTTCTGCTATGATTTCTGTAAATAGTCTTCATGTGTCATTTGTGTTGACACCTGCCTTTTTGTTGACACCTATTAGTCTTATATTGTTTCTCTTTCCATCATCTTGCAGCTGTTGTATGGTTGTTTCCTGGTTCCGTATTATTTTTAAGAGATCTTTTCTTTCGTGATCATTAGCTTCAGCTTGTCTTCAGGGTCTGAGAGTCTATCTTCAGCTTCTTTCAAGTGGTTTTGCCAACTTTCAATGGAATTTTTCATTTCCTGAATATCTCTTCGAATCTGTTTCATGCATTCTAATTCTGTCATATGTTGTTCATTCAAGGTTTCCATCATTTTCTTACGTTCCTTTATCTTTTTATCTACATCTTCTTTAGAGCACAAGGCTCCAGTGCCATAGTGTGTGGGTGTACATTTCTTCCATACTGTTTGTCATTTCTTTTTTACCTGAGAGATTATTTCTGATCTAATTTCCTCTATAACTTCATGGAGTTGTTTCTTTACTTCAGTTGCTATCATTTCAGAAAGTTCAGTTGTATGATTTCCAGTGCCTTCCATTTTGGTGTCTCTTGGGTTTGTTCTCAGTGGGCTGGAGGACTGAGACTGCATCTTGCTCTTTCATGCTGTCATTTTTCTCTGGGACCTGTGTGGCTGGCCAGGCACCCTCTTGATGGACTGCACTGCAGCCCTGCACTGAGCAGAGCTTCAATCCTCTGATATTCCCTAGCTAGGGATACACCCACACACTACAGTACTGGAGCCTTGTGCTCTATGACCTGTGAGGCTGCCTGGGTATTCCCCTGATGTTCTGTGCTGGGTTGCTCTGGGATGGTGGGCTGGGCAGAGCTTGGATCCTCCACGCAGCTAGCAGGGATGCACCCCTGGAGTGTGTCACTGGGGTCTAGAACCTGGCTGGGTGGAGTTCAGAACCTCCAGGACCCAGGTGATTAGCAGGGACACACCCCCAGAGTGTATCACCAGGGCCTAGCACCTAGCTGGGTGCAGTTCAGAACCTCTGGGACCCAGGCATCTAGCAGGAATGCACCCCCAGAGTGTGGCACCAGGGCCTAGCACCTGGCTCAGTGGAGTTCAGAACCTCTGGGACCCAGGTGGCTAGCAGAGACACACCCCAGAGTGTGTCACCAGGGCCTAATGCCTGGCTGGGTGGAGTTTAGAACCTCCAGGATCCAGATGGCTAGCAGGGATGCACCCCTAGAGCATGGCACAGGGGCCTTGTGCTTGGCTTGGTAGAGTTCAGAATCCCTGGGACCCAGGCAGCTAGCCAGAGCATGCCCCTGGAGTGTGGCACCACCAGGGCCCTGCATCTGGCTGGGCAAAGTTTGGAACCTCTGGGACCCAGGGGACGCACCCTTGAACTATGGCACTGGGGCCTTGTGCTCTGATGGGCAGAGCTCAAATTATCCAAGACTGGTTGGCTAGGCTGGTCACTCCCTGATGGATGGTTCTGGGGCTCTGGGCTGGGCTGGGCTTGGTACCTCTGTGACCTGTGAGGCTGGCTGGGCATTTCCCTAATGGATTGCACTCGGACGCTAGACTGGGCAGAACTCAGAGCCTCCAGGCAGCTAGTGAGGATGTACCCCTGGAGTGTGGTACCAGGGTCTTATGTCTGGTTGGGTGGAGTTCAAAAGCTCTGGGACCCAGGCAGCTAGTGGGACTATACCCTTGGAGTGTGGCACCACTGGAGCCTTGCATCTAGCTCTTATACTTAAATTTGAAACAATAAATTATTCCAATGATAATACAAAAGAAAAGTCAGCCTCATCTATAATGTCTTTTGAAAATGGTTATATTAATTGTTGTAGTCAGAGGTTGCAAGGAAAACAATTACATAAAGGACATATAATTAACAGAATTATTTTATAATAGTCACCCAAGGAGTCAAATACAAAGAAAGTGCAGGAAATCTGTCCATACAATAAAGACCTAGAAAATCCAGCTGAGGGCCTAAATCCCATGACAGTACCCTGCATGAGTTCACCTGAAGACCTACAGCCCATGACAATGACTCATGCAAGTCTGTTTCACAGATCTGCACTGGGAAGGCCCCAAGGTCAGTGGTGGAAGCCAGAAAGTCTATGCCAGCAGGGTGAAGGATCTGTGCCAGCAGGTTGACGGTTCTGCACTGGAGCCAGGAAGTAATGCTCAAAGTAAGAATCAGAGCTCCCCTGAAAAGTACCACTGCCATCCACAGCAACAATGAGGTTCAGAGCTCCTCTGATGATAACAGCCAAGTTCATATCAAGAAAGAAGCTTGATGATCTCCTCCAGGAGAACTGACAGCAACAGGAAAACAAAAAGCACCAAACAACTCTATGGAGAACCAACAACAACACTCTCTTCTCCAATTCTCCTTTTATGTTGGCAACAATCCTCAGGTGGGCCCCCCACTCAGTACCATGCTGATTTAGTTCAGTTGGTATTAAATTGACCAACAATTTTTAAACCACCACATTAATTAAAATTTTAGTGTTTTCAACCCTAAACAGATTGATGCCAGTTTCCTCAGGAAGTAAAGTAGGACTACAGGGAACAGGTTGTGCTGGTGTAGCTGAAAGTTGGTACAGTCTTTCAGGGTCAAAAGGGAAAGGGAATTTTTCTTTGATGCACAGGTGTAGCAAGAAGCAATTCTGACATCTGAACAGGGTTTTGCAATGTTAGATCCCTCTTTATTTGTCAGCCTCATAGAGATACCCAGATCTCAGACTGCTGCTTTGTTTATAGTCACGTTCAATAAATGCTCTGTGAGCAAATTAAAGGAATGAATAAAAAGGTGAGCAAACATTACCAAACACTTAAATCCCACAGGCAGGTAGTGGAGAAAACAGTAGAACAGATAAAGTTTGATAGAGAAGGAAAGAGCTTTGGCAGCAATGGGTACAGCATTCCGTAGGCCCCCAGAGAAACTTTACTGCTTTTCATTTTCTTCTGCATCTTATTTTTTCCATGGCTTTTGCAGCCCCTCTTCGCTCATTCAACAAGTATTTATTGGGCAATGTCAAGACATCTCTGCCCTGAGCAGGATCAGCAGTGCTCTGCTTTCATGGAGCTTACATTCTGATGGATAAGGACTAAAAAGATGGAGTTTTATGGCTAAAGATGTTTCTAAGAAAATAAATGTTCTTAAGGTCATAAGGTAGGATGATATGGCAGAGGTGGGGCCCGAGGGATGACTTTGGGAAGACAGTAAAAGGAATATCTCTGAGGAAGTGACAGTGACCTTTTGCCTCGTATCTACATAGAAATGACCTTCCTTTCCCCCAGGTAGTCCCATCACAAAGGACGAATTTCAAGCATGGAAACTCCTGGCAGAGGTTATAAAAAACAGACTCAACTACGGAAGTAATAAAAAGCAGCTAATTATTTTAAATCCTTGCTCAGAAGAGCTAAAATCATGAGGGAATTTGCAGACATAATCCTAGAAACTGAGTAACTTTGAGGAATAATGGAGGACCAGAAGGGAGCCAAAAATAAATATGCTGATTACTCCTCACAGAGGAAGAAAATGAACATTTTGGACAGGTTGTTGAGATTAATGTGAATTCTCAGCAAAATGCAAGATTGACTTTTAAAAAAACTTGTGCACACAGCCATAGGGTCCCTTGTCCACTCAGCATACTGGCAACTTGACATTGAGCTGGCACAACTGGAATACCGCAGCTACAGGTCACACTTACCTGGGTGTTCAGAGCATATGATGTCCTTGTCCAAACCTGAGTTCCCTATACTCACACTCATATGTCCTTCATTTTAATGTTCTTCACATTCACTCACTCATTCTACAAATATCTAGAGTGCACTAGTGGCAGTATGGGTGGCACATGCCATGCACAACAAGAATAATAATGCATGCTGTCATGCACACAACAACTTCAGAATTAGGCTGCCACTCAACTAGTTATACATATAAGGACAAAACTCTCCACAATTAAGGTTTCTCATCTTCAACATGGGGAGTATTGGAATTAATTTAGGCAGAGAAGGGAGGTAAGACAGGACAGTGGGAAGAAGGAGAGGGGAGAAAAAGGACGGAGGAAGGAATCATTGGGACTTCATTTTGGAGGACTGGGTCACATGCAAACACCTGACACATAGCAACATACTGCTTCTCACTTCGAATACCTCCCTGTTGGTGAGGAAGGAGGAATACAGTTCAGTGCCTATAATGTGCCAGGTACTGTTCTAAACATTACACAGGTAGGCTCGCTCCACCCTCTGTGAATTTGGCTTTCTCCTTATGACCCCGACTCCACAAATGAGAACTCCACACATGGAAGAGGCAAGTGAACCACCCAAGGTCACCCTAAGGAGTAAATAGGTGGCAGAGCCAGGAAAGAAATCTAGACACCTGGCTCCAATCGCTACACTCTTCTACGTCTCACAAGTGTGTGCACATGCAGTCTATTTCCATAAGGAAGCACTGTGGCCCAGGAACTGTCCTAGAGAAGGAAGACTCATACATTTGGGGACATCAGGATTCCCATAACGAGGCAGCAGGAGAGGAGGAAGCAAAGGGCAGTACAGAGAATAGATAAGCAGAGCTGGGAGTGACAGAGGAGCAGATACATGTTGCTTAAGTAGGACTGGGTGACACAGGTCATATGGCATCGCACATCCACACTAGGAGCTTAGACTTTATATTATAAGCAGTGGGGAGTCCTAAGGAAGTAGTCTGGTGGGAGCTTCACTTCAGAAAGGTTGTTGTAGAGACTAAACTGATGCTAGGAAGATGACCACTGCCTAGGGAAATCAATCGACAGGCCAATTTCTAAATTTTGACCTCTGGTCTCTGATGGGTAATCCTAGCATTGTGGCCAAAGATATAAGTAGACTCAGGACATATTTAGAGGATGGAATTAGAAGAAAGTGGAGCTTGTTGAATGAAAAAGCTGACATAGAAATAAAAGAGAAGGGAGTCTTCTAGATTCTGACTTGCAGTTGGGGGAAGGATGGTCCTATTTGTTAGGAATGCCTGGCCCAGAGCCCCAGAGAAAAGTTGGCATTGAGCTCTCAGCAGCAAGAGGCTGCTTGTGTTCCAAATTCAGGGAGCCCTCCCACCTTTTTATAACTTTCTTTTATTGTGAAAAATTATAAGCATATAAAAAAAGTGGTACCAAAAATGTCCATTACCTATGTTCACTAACATCTGCTTCATAAATACAGAATATATGTTTACATAGTCAATGCTTTCTCCAGGCTTTTATTGTTGTTGAATCATTTAGAATAAACTACAGGTATCATCCATGTAACCTAACTACTTTATTACATATAGCAAAAAATATTTAGCCAAACAATTACAACACCACTGTCTGACCTTGGAAAAAATTAGCAATTAGTTCATATCATCTTAATTAATACACGTTAAAATTTTCTTAACATCCCAAGAGTTTTACTTTACACTTTTGTTTGAACAAATGATTCCACAGAAGGTCATTTTGCTTTTTTTATGACTCAAAAGTCTCTTTAAATGTATAACAGTGCTCCTCACATGTGTCATGACATCGACTCATTAAAGAAACTGCGACAGGTGACTGATAGCCTGCCTCAGAGTCTGGTTTGTTTGCTTGCTTTACCCTCAGTTCATCCCTAGTGTCTCTGTTCCTTGTATTTCCAGTAGACTGGAATTATGATCCAAAGCCTTGCTCACAACTGAGTTTTAGATTATAACTGACATGTATCATTGGTGACAGTATGTCATTTGTATCATACACCATTAGTGCTCAGATGTTGGTTTCAAAACACCATCCTACCATTAAATCACTAAATGGAACCTGACTGGTACTGTATCTAACATGGGAATCGAGGTAGGTGAGCCTAGATCTAGACAGCATGGAAGTACCCAAACTCTAATGGATTATGTCAAAACCACATAATAGTCAGTATGAGCTATGAAAAAAGTACCAAAAAGAATGAATGGAATTAATTAAAGTGCATTAAATGTATGCAAATGTATAAAACTCAACATCCAAAAAATGAACTATGTCAATTCGAGAAGCATGAGTTGGGGCTATTTGCTCTGACTACAGCCTCAATTTGATCCACAGTTCTGCTGTAATTCAGGATTCTCTAGTCTTGACTGAAATATGGACCAAAAACACAGCTAACTGTCATATGTGTCCAGAAAAATCAGTAAAGACAATAGTGAAACTAGATTTTTTTCCTATAAATCACACAAGCTTTATTTTAAAAAAAAGATAACATAGAGAAATCTTATATTTTCATTTCAACATAAAACTGATGGAATCTGCCAGAATTTTCCTAATATTGTATAATTCTTGTCATTGCTTTAAAAAAATAGAGAAAAACCCGAATTATAGTTTCCAACTAACAAATACTCTTCACTAGTGAACATTCTTACAATACTGACCCCACTCTGATTATTTTTCCAAGTTTACATTTATATTATTTTAAGAATAAGTAGTAATTTCTTCTTTAATGTTCATAGAAATAAACTCATTTTCTTCATATTAATAAAAATAAAAAAGTAAAGAGCATCAAACAAATATACTACTCTAAAAGTAAATACACATTTGTTTATAAAATTAATCTTGGATTTTTTTTCTTTTCACACACTAGCAGAATAACTAACAATCTAATCTATGCTTCAAAAGTAATACAAGGGGCTGGGGATTTAGCTCAGTGGCACAAGTGCCTACCTGGCATGAACAAAATTGTGAGTTCGATCCCAGTACAAAAAAAAAAAAAAAAAAAAAAAAAAAAAAAAAAAAAAAAAAAAAAAAAAAAAAAAAAAAAAAAAAAAAAAAAAGGTATAACAAAAGTCATACAAAATGAAAAAAATTAGGCAAAACATAAGTTGAAGGAAGCAATCTTGGCACAAATATACTCAAAATATAGAGTTCAAAAGGGACATTATGTAGCTATTTTCTTGAAGAAAATAAGTGCTGTGTCAGAAAAAGACATCTGAAACAATTTCTGTCTGGATTCTAACAGAAACGTAATTGTTTTTTCATCTCTACTAATAGTTTGAAAGGTTTATTTGGGGCCCTTCTTTTTCCTTCAGGTTGTCTAGATCTTTGTTTAGGGGTCTACCAAACAACTTGTATGGATTCCACAAGAATAATATTACATAGTAGAGTAAAATCACTGTATTAGTCATGTTTCAAAAAGCTACATTCACACCATTAATCCTAACACTGGACAGACTCTGAATTCTTTGTCTGGTACTAGAATAAATTTTTAGCTCTGAAACAACTTTGAAAGCTTGTTTCATTAAAAAAGGATCTGGGCAGGAGTTTTCCAGACACATTTCAAAAAAGTAGTATCTATTCATCTCCAAGTCTGAGATTAAGATTCCTTTAGCTGGTTAATGCCTGGTTTCAACACTGATGTACAGCTTCTGTAGACTGTATGGCCATGAAATATTGCTTTCAAATAGCAAGTGTTAAAATTTTCCCTGATCTTGCCAACACAAAGAGAAGGAGCAAGTATATCACATGAAGGAAGAAATCCATGATATCAATAGACTTGGGTCTCATCTACTCTAAGGAAAGAGATTTCAACTTGGGTTTCAAAAAGAACTGGGAGTTGCTTCCTCAAAATTAATTTCTACTTGTTATAAACTTTTTTTTTCTATACAAATGGTCAATTTTTACTAAGAAGAATACCAGAACAAAAAAATTAGGATAGATTCTTGCTGTATGATACAAAGCCAATTGTGATCCTTTTCAAAGCTGTAGACAATATTCTACAGCAGTCATTGTACTGTTCCTACATGCTCTTTCCACTCACAAGAATAGTTCCTGAGAAACTAAAAACTTCCTGTCTGTCCCAAAAGATGCCTTAGAGTCCAGCCTAGCATTCATGATGATTCTTTACTAGCAGGAAACTACTTGTCTCTAATATTTAGAGATACAATTGTTTGCACACCAGACAACTCAACAATTTCTGTGTTTCAGTGTCTCTTGCCAATGCATTCTCAGTTGAGAATTCATTTGTTTTCCAAAATAGCCTTCCACAAAAACTTACCTTGCTGACAGAGGTGTAATTTTTGGTTACTTGCAGAAGTCACAAATTTTTCTGTGTCTGAGGTAGCACGCCCTCCCTTGGGATTTCCTGGCTGCCCTTTCATAGCCGTTTTGCCCTTTTTCCAATCTCTTATCACTCACTATTATGTTGAGAACATATCGAATAGCAAGGTTTGTCAGTTATTGAAGAGAAACTGAAGAACAAAGCCAGCATAAATTAAATAAACCCGGGGGTAAACAACTTTGTATTTTTGCCACATTTTCAGAGGCAACGATTCTCCTGGGTACTTAATCAAGAAACAAGATGCAAGCTCTAGCACCTCCATTGGATTTCTAAACAGTTGGATAAGACTTCTGATTCCTTCTTGTTTTCTCACCAACATATTAATGTTCATTGCTGTAAACAGAGACCTAGAAGAGAGCCTAAGCCAGGAGACCACTACAGAAGAAGGAGCCTTCTTTCATAAAGCCTCTCTTTTATTTTAAAGAGAACATTTTCCATGAGTTTTAGAGGCAGCAAGTAGTCGAAGTTGTTCCTCCATACAGCTCCCAAGCTTGTCTGTGCAGAGACATGCTAAGTAACCCCCTACAAAATGGCTTTTTTTTTCTGAGACAAGCTGTCTTGCCAAGAAGTTGAACTCAATAAATTGCCTATGCAGATCAATTCCGACTGCAAGTCTCAGGTAGAGCTATTACTGCACTTTTCTCATAAAACCTTCAAGTCTGTATCACGCTGGAAGGTCCATGGCCATAACAGACATCTACACTGTGCCATTGTTAGTTTGAAAACTAATTTCTTGAATCCAATCTCTGTGTAAGTGGCTCTATCTCCCATAGCAAAGGCTTCCCTCTTTGCTGCTGCAGCAGTGGCAGGTCTTCCAGACTCTCCAACTGAGTTCTCAGCACTACAAGGTGTGATAAAAAAAATACAGCAAGTGTTTAAATCTTAAAAATTTATTGCAGTAAAAGATGCATCCCCTTCAAAATACTCTTGCTCGCTTTAAACACACTTATCCCATCATTCTTGCCACTGGAAGTCCTCTTCACAAAGGTCTTTAGTTGCACTTTGGCGGCTGCCTGGATGTCCTGAGTTGATTCAAAACCTTTACCTTTCATGGTTGTATCAGTTAACATTCTCTTTGCTGAGTCACAAAATCCAGCATCCACAACTTAAAGGAAGAGAGGCTTATTTGGCTAACAGTTTCCAGCAGATTCAGTCTATGTTCCAAGATAGAAATAGCATGGCAAAAGGGCTTCATGTGTAGGGTCTGGGAGGAGAAATAAGAAGCCAATTCACCCTTCCTGTGAGCCAGCAGCAGCCATGCAGGGCCTGGGAAGAGAAACAAGGAGCCAATTCTCTCTTCCCATGTGCCAGCTGGTGCGTGGGCTGGGAGACAAGAAACCACCTTCCCCTGTAAGCAACTGGCTGATTCAAAGGAGCAAAGGCTGAGTGGACAGCAACTGAGGTAAAAAACAAAAACAAAAACAAAAAAACCTTAATGCCTGTATTGTTTGATTGACTTTGCAGTCCTAAGGCTGGTAGTCTGAGCATCTATTTAGGGGATAACAGTATGCATTATAGCAACTATGGGGGATTTCTTTCTGTCTTGTTTTTGAAATCCCATATTGTTTTCACTGTTTTGTTTTGTTCCATTTTATTGTTTTGTCTTATTCAATGTTCTGTTTTGGTTGGTTTTATTCTGTTCTGCTTTGCTTGATTTTGTTGTGACTGATGGTATGGGCAGCAGTTCCGAGGATGGCAGGGGACATTATGGTGGCCATTGTTGATTTTCTATTGTCCTGTTTAGAGGTCCTGTATCACTTTCAGTGTTTTGTTTTGACTGGCTTTATTCTATTTTATTTGCTTGGTTTTATTCTTTTTAAAATAAAAAAATTTAAATTTTTTAAAAGGGTATGGTGGAAGAAAGGTGCTCACTCCATGCAGCCAGGAAGCAGGGAGGAAGGATAAGGAGGGAGCCCCACCCTCTAAGGACACACCTCGACTAATTTACCTCCAATAACCAGGCGCCAGCTTCCTTCACAGTTAGCCCTGAAATGATACAACCACCTCTCAAAAGCTCCAATTCTGTACACATGAGAATTTGGGGGAATATTTGACTTCTAAACCATAATAATGATCATTTTGACTTTGGGTAGGAGGTAGAGTCTCACAGTGCCAAATCTGGTGAATTAAAAGGACACACAGTAATGTTTTTATTTAACATAAATTCCCACACTAGAAGCAATGTGTGATGAGGAATGTTATTGCAATGAAGAATGAAAGAATATGGCTCAAAAGAATTGATTCAAATTCAGCCACATCCTCTTGATCTCAAAGTTCTGCATATTCCCATTTGAAGGATGTGCATTTGAGGTAGGAGTCATTAAATTTTCTTTGGGAATAAATCTCTGGTTGAGAACTAAACAAGAATTATGATCCCAGCACAAGGGAACTCTAGGAGAGGCCTTGCACTTTGAGTGCTGAGTAGAGATCTGCCCACCATCCCACCACAGGAAGTTCTCTGCCAGCCTCCTCTAGCCGCCCATCAGCCAACTTTAGTTGCTTTGACAATGATCTTTTGATTTGAAATCCTTCCAGACAGATTTTTTTGATACATGTGCAGTTGTATAACATTCTTCTTAAGATTTTATTTCAGATAGTTCAGTTTCCAGATAGTTAATTTTTGCTTCATCTGACTTTCTATTTCTGCTTATGTTTGTAAAAATTAGTTGATTTGCTTTAATTTTTCTACAGAATCTTGTCTTGCTTTTTCTTTAATCTCCCATTTATATTGTTGTACTTTACCACATTCTATCATGTTTTTTTTCTATGGACATTTGAGGTTTACTACTTTTCATTCCATTTTCTTTTTATTTTTCTCTAGTTTTAAACATTTCTATAGTTTTCAGAGGCAATAGTTCCATATTTGTACTCCACAGGTTTTCCTGAAGTTGTTAATTTTTAAATTTTCCTCTGCTTGTTTTTCTACTATAACTTTTAACTTGGAATCTTCAAGATCATGCATCTCCCTCAGCACTTTAACAAACTCTGTGTCAATTGTTGGACTTACAACAAATGTGGGCTTAACAGGTTTTTCTGAAGGTGTTCATTTTCTTCTTTTGCTTTTTTGTTTAACTTTTAACTTGAAATTTTCAATTCAAGTTTTGTAGGTGATCTTTCATCTTCTCAGCACTCCACAGCCTGTTTGTGTCAATCCTGTACTTCTTGCAACTTTACACTCCATTCTAATTTGCTTGATTAGCAATAAAATATCTCCATAACTAGGGTAAGGCAGCTCACAATCCTTTGAGGTCCTTTCACATGACCGAGTCATCAAGGTCATTCATAGTGTTTGTTTCTGAGCTTTTCTGCTCTGGGAAACATCCTTTGGGCCATTTCCCAGGCTACTAAGGCAACTGCCCTCAGGTTATTTTCTATACACATCATTTTTTAAATGCTCTAATGACCCCTTGTAATATTCAGAGTTTACTGCAGTGTTGTTAGGTATAAATTCAGCTCACAAATTCCATCAAGGTCAAAAAACAATCACACCACCTTGACATTGGATCTTGATTCACATACTCATTTGCACAAAAGGAACTGGGTGATTTTCACTGAGAACTCTGAACCTTGCTCCCAGAATCATAATCACACAGCCAAGTTTCATCCCCATGATGATACTTCTTTAAAAGCTTGAAGCCTCACCATCTTGCAGTTCCAATCAAATTGACCAGTAAAAACATGTGGAACAAATTTTGCACTTACTTGCCTCATATTTAAATCTTGTAAAATGATTTGAATGAAACCATAAGAGATTTTCAGATCCTCAGAAATTTCCTACATAGCCAGTTTCCTGTTTGACTGAATCATTTCACTTTGCTTTTCAACATTTTCTTGGGTCTTTAATACTGAAAGACATTCAAATCTCTCCTCATCTTGACAACAATCATAAAATCATTCAAACTAGTTGTAAACGAACTATCTTCATGGTCATTGCACGGTGGTCATAAACTAATTTTAATATTTCCTGCATTCCTTTAGCACTTTTTGCAATTTGAAACAAAATTTCATGTTAGTGTGTTGTTCGTGATCCATGATTTGTGGCACCCTTTGAAACACAACTATCAACTATAGCTCAGAACCAACTTCCCTGAACAAGTTGAAATTTGTCACACTGTTGCTAAGCTTTGGCACACTGTTTCTCTTACTGAAGATCCCTGCCCTTCTGTTGGATGGCACTTGGCAGCTGTGTTCACCCCATTTTTGTGATCCTACTTCATAGGTAAGAAGTTTGAGCTTATCAAAAGAAGCCCACAGAATAGATTCCTCTCTTCTCTTACAGATTACAAACTCCGTGGATGAGAGGTTTGTGAAAAATGTGAAGAATATGTTCAAACGAAAAGGAGAATAAGGGTCAGAGAAGGAGAACGGAAAGAAGGGACAAGAAAAAAAAGAGTAAGAGGCAAAAAATGGAAACAAAGCTTTTGTAAATTAGGAGGGAAAGAGGGTTTGAAGGGAAGGGAGGGAAATGGGAAAAAAGAAGCAAGATATATTATGTTCAGGGACAAATTCCATATGGCAAACATTATCTAAAATTATGTGCATCTAGAGCGGCGCAGGCATGGACCAGGACACATCTAAGCTGCCCTCTGGGGGCCTGACCTCGGGACCCCGGAGGAGAACCAGAATGCCCCCTTGCGGGTCCCAGCCCACTGAGCCCAGGGGCACCGGCGCGCAGGCTTGGAATCAAGGACAAACGTAAACCAACCCCCTCCACCACCCCCCCGCCCCGTCAGCAACCTGCTGTTTCGGAGGTCTGGCTAAACTGATAGCAACTAAGGAATATCAAGCAACTATTTGATAGTATTGTTTCATAGATTTTGCAGGTCTCTGGTCAGCAACCTGAGCATCTCTTTGGAAGGTGACAGTAGGCAATGTAACAAGTATGGGGGATTCTCTTCTGTCTTGTCTTCGAGGCCCAATATGGTTCTCTCTGTTTTGCTTTACTCTGATCATTATTATAATTAATAAAATTTAAAAAATTTTAAAAAATAATAAAATTATGTGCATCTAAAATGTACCATAAAAAATTTTTAAAAACAGTCAGTCAGTTCCTTTGCAAAGACTTCATGAAATTACTTCTTCAAATCCTTTTTAAGGCAGGACTGGAGGTACTATTATCACCTTGAAGTTATCTTTAACTATGAGGAGGTGTGATCAAAATACAAGGTCAACACATAAAATTTTTAAAATTTATTAAAAGGGATACATTGCCATTAAGCTGTCCTCAAGATATCCCCCCTCACTTCAAACACTTATCCCATTATTGCACTCATCATTCTGAAATGGTTCAAAAGTCTTCTTTTGTGAGTGTCTTTAGTTGCGCTGCCCCGGCTACCTTGATGCTCTGAATAGATTCAAAAGAAATTATCTTTCATGACCATTTTTACTTTGGGGAAGAGCTGACAGTCCCACAGTGTCAGAAATCATGAATGGGTGGATGAGGACACACCCTACTCTTTTCACAAGTCTGCCTTTCCATTGGATGGTACTAAATAGCAACATGTAGCATACTTTTAATTATACCCCATTAAGACCAAAAAGACTTTTAGAACTGCTGTGTTTGAAACAAGAGGGATTATTTTGAGGGGAATTAATGGCCATGTACCTTTTGCTGTAAGAAATATTTTAAAATTTAAACATTCACCATATGTTTTGATCACCTCTTACATTCCATCTTTATCAGTTATTGTCTCTTCAATTACTTCTACAACTTCCTAGGGTGAGCTTCCCATGATAACTTTCTAGTCAGCTGGTACACTGCTTGACAAATAAACCCTCTTGTGCCAAATACAGAAAGCCCAGCAGAGTACGGATACTCCATGCCCCCAGCAGTCTAATGATATCCATTAAGAATGCTTCCTTTGAGACCAAATACAGAACTCCACTGCCACTGGAGTACCTTTGCTCCCTTCCTGAACAATCTCAATCATAACATCACACTGTGGTCTGTATTTCTTTTCTCAGTAAACTAAAACTCCTCTAGCTTCTCACAGTCCTGCCAGGGCAGGCCAGGGTAGTTTGGCCCACAGCTGTGGGACCAAATCCATCTGCTTTTGGAGGGCATTCCTCAAAATTAGGAGGCTGCGCTCACCCCCGGCACCTACATTCTCCTGTCTGTGAGCCGCTATCACAGCAGGTACCCAATCCGACATGTTAGCTGATAATAACCTCCACCACTCACGTCCTCCCCCAGGTAGCGTTGCTCCCAATTGCAGAATACTGGACACAAACACTTCTTAAGTTTCATGACAGAACGCCAAGGCAAGTACTGCCTCTTCTAGCTTCTAGAATGCACACATGTATACTGAGTCACATAAAGTAACCACTAGCATTATTACGTTAATTGATACCCATTACTGAGGTAGGATAAAAAAACAAAAGATAGATAGAAAGTAGGCAACTACTAAAAATTATACTTCTGGGAAGACTGCAACTTTGAGAACCCAGCCAAGTTTATCCAAGGTGAGGCATATCAGTATTTCTTTGATTAAAATTCCTACCGGAACCATCACATCCAAAATTCCTCAGAAATATTGGAAGTTCATAAATTGGCTTAACTGAAAAAGTAAAAGGCAGGAGTCAGATCCTAAGATAAAGTATCAAGTTGAGAGAAGCCAAAGAATGTTTAAATTACCTACTAAAAAAAAAAAAAGAAAGAAACTTCACATACCAGTCAAATGGGCTAGTACCCTTCTGGGGGTTGGGCCATATTTTTCTGGAGCCACCCTTTCTCTTCAAGAGCAGTGAAAATGTCCCCTGTCCAGAAAGCAATGCAACTCGGTTGTCTGATCACCCATACTTCCCTCTTGAATGCATCTTAAATCTCTGCCTAATAAGCCCTTCGCATGCCTCTTACTGATGTGTCCTAAAAATTCGGTTTCCATGACAGGGCTCAGTGAGCCTGCAAATTTACTCTCCAAAAGGGTGGGTTAAATTTGCTATTTCAGCTTTGGGAGCTTTCAGGCCCAGCCTGGTGACATTTTCCCTTGGTGAGTCAGTCAGGAGGTGATAAGAGGTGTCAGTGCCATGATATTGGTAAATCCAACCAAAAGCTTTTCATATTTTTCTCCCTCATTTCCTTCAACCCCTTGCCCTTTGAAGCACAGTTTATCCCTTGTTTTTCTTCTTTTTCTTGCTCCTTGTCTACAAACTTCTGCAGCCTTAGGCTTTTCCATTTAGCAGCTAGAGGCTCCAAAATCCTAGAAAATTAGTGTTTTTATGTAAGAGCAGTGAGGACAAGAGGCTCTCGCTCCCTGTAACCAGAAATGCAAAGAGCTGTCCAGAGGTATTCTCAGTGAGGTGTGATGAGGTGAACCTCATTAGGTACTTTCTCGGTAAGACAGCACTGACATCTGCTCACCAGGGAGACACAAGGATTGACCCGTCCCATGTCTCTAGTAAAATTTCTCATGCAACTAGCCTGGGAAACCCAGTCCTAAGACACCATGAAGAAGACTGGGTTACGCCTGCGGGAAGCAATCTTCTTAAATCATATGCATTTCTGGGTACTAAACACTATCCACTATCTATCCTCTAAACTGCTCTTTTGATATCTCTCTTTCTTTCAGAATCAAAGTGTATAAGCTGAGCCCACCTGATGCCTTAACCTCGCTCTTTCTGGGTGGCAGAAACATGTCTTAAGCCATGCAGATTCAAGTGGATATTCAGGTGACAGCTGACATTATCCTCGTGACCCAGTGAAGTCTATGGACTCAGACCAACAAGGAGCCCACTGCTTAATTTTTTTTCCTCATCTGTCACGTAAGAAAATCCCCTTCCCGTCTTGTGCTTTGTCTCCCACTGAGGCTTTCATCTGTCAGAAAGCTCAAATCTTTTAACTTTTTCTAATATTAGGTATTAGGGAGAGGCAGGGAGCTGGAGGATGGCGGGGATTAATGGGACCCAGGGAACTCAGGAGGTCTTCCTATGGCTCCAGTGACAGTTCTTAGTGTGTCCCGCCACGTGAGTGAGTGGAGGAAAAGTTCATGGCCTCTGTCTCCCAGGCAGTGGGAGAGGCAAATAGGCCCACTACAGGGCCCCACCTCAGCCTTTCCCAGCTGTCTGCTACGGGTTTCCTGGGTGCTGGAGCCACCTGCAGAGCCCTCTCAGGGTTGCTTCACTAATACTAGCTTTTTCCTTCCTTCATCTTACTATTTGGTCCTGGTATTCTTATGATAATTTTTAATGGAAAAAAGGCAAAACAGAATTTCATAGCAAAACAATAGGAGAATAACAATAGTTAACAAATTGTGCATTGTTATCTTGAAAGTAGTTATTCCAAGTACAAGACATGGGCAGTAAATTTTCTCTAATCGAATATTAACACGAACTTTCCCTTTCAGTGCTTGAGACTTTTTAATAGAGATAAATAAGTAAATAAATATATGATTAATGGTTATAAATGTTCATTACAACATCTAAGTTATCAGTTGCTAAATATAAATCCAAATATTCTTGAATTCTTAAGGCTTATAAAAAGATAATATATTTCAATCTATGAAATGTATTTTCATAAATTATAATATATAAAAGTTTAAGATTGTTCTTTTAGGCTGAGTCAAATTTCTAATGTATAATTTTATATTAAATAATAAAAAATTTCCCAAAGTGGGGGCCCTTGGGCCTGAGGTACTACTGACTACAGTTCATCTCTCTGGCTAAAAAAGCAACTATCTAAACCAATTTGCTTTAATTTTGTCTCCTGATAAGTAACTTCTCCAATTTTGCCCCAGTCTTATTGAGCCCCATGCCAAGAAGTGCTATTGAAGAAATTATTATATACATAGAGAGAGAGAGAGAGGGAGACAGACTGCCAAAAAATGTATGCAACTTCAGCAGTTCACCATACTGATAAATGTTTGGCAGCTAATAGCCACCACTTTGAGCACTTCTTATAATTGTAGAGGTCAAAAGTAACTTGTAGCAATGTCATATGTCTCAATAAATTTAGTATTAAAATATTTATATGAGTTTTTTTTCCTGATGTAAACATTTTTGGCAGAATATTTATATATATAAAATATATGCTATAATTAAAAGATTAATTTTTGCATGTTTAAAGCAATAAAATTTTTTATAGTATTAAAATGTTGTTGGTTAAATTTACAGTAATTAGATTTTTTAGAAAAGGTTTTATGTTGTACTAAGTTAACTATGTTTTCCATCCTTAGGCTTCTGGTTATTAAAATTCTTGTAAAATGTTTTCAATAATCAGGTTATGATTGGTTAGATAAACAACTATTAACTTATAACACACCCCATATATCTGGTACTAGAGATGTATATTCATTGAAGACGAAATATGCTATAAGTCTAAGCTTTAAAGTTAAATTTAGTATATGCAAAGTAACAATAAGTGCTCTCTTTTACACAGTAAATGTTACATCTAGACTTTAGACATATCAAATGACCAGAGTGTTTGACATCTCTGTAAATTTGGTTCTATCATTTAAAATTCAATGTACATGTATTGGCTTTGAATTTTTTTTTTTTTTTTTTTTTTTTTACCAGGGATCAAACAACCTCACATTTGCCAGGCAGGCACTTACACTGCTAAGCTAAACCCCAGGCCCTATTGGCTTTGATTAAGCAAACACTTTGTTAGTATAAAATGAGTGTTGGGTAGTAAATCTTTTTATGGTCATCAGTGCTGTTTCCTAAACTAAAAAGAATTTTAAAGCTTTTAAAATTTTTGTCAGTGTAATTATACCAAATAAAATTGTGAAAGGTTATGCAGCTGTGACGCGAGTAATTGCTAACCTCATGTGTTTTCCATGTGTCTAAGATGTAGAACTTCGGAAAACATTTTATCATACTGATGACCTCAACACTAGAGCTGTTCATGTTTATATGATTGTTATATAATTATATTATGATAGTTAGATGGTCCTAAATATTATGCAGTTAAGGCACCAAAAGGATTAGAGACTGAGCGTTAGTTACCTATCAAGTACATCTATAAATAAGTACAATCTTCTTAAAAGGGCACTTTAAAAAAAAAAAGCAAACAAGTTTAGGTGAAAGTTTATATCACTGGAAAAAGGTAACCAATTAAGAAGTTATTTTGTATTGAAATGAGAATTCATTTCAGAAATAATTACAAAAAACCCAATGGTTCTAATATAATAACATTATCATAATTATTATGCTAAAATGTTATGTTTGCTCTTGATTTCAAATTTCCTTTAAAGTTTTATAACTATTATCTATAGGAATTCAAATTCTAAGACAAACATGACTGGTTAAAAAAAATAGTAGTTTTCCAGCCATATTTTATATTTCAAAGTAGTCAGTATCCAGTAAGATTATAATAATTAAATCTACTGCTCCCACCTCAATACTGTTGTAACGGACCTCTTGGATGTTCAACAACTGAGGATTAAAGACCAAAGCTCACAGAAGGCTAAGAGGACAGCCAATATTTTCACCCCTGCCCTCCAACATCAGCCAGGATCAAGATGCGATGGGACCCCTGTAAGGATTCTACTACTCCAGTGAGTCACCAACCTCCAGAGCAGAGAGACTATTGGACCCCAGAGGACAGGAGTCAAAGTGTGAGTGAGCTAAAAGGAAGATTAAAGTGGGATTGTCCCCATGGTTGTCAGAGAAGCCATGTGGTAAAGCAAAAGTTGTGACCCATCAACTGGTAGAGGAAAAAACTAGAAGAGCTCATAGGCTCTACACATGGCTCTAAAAGTAATGCTTGAGGAGCCTGAACTGATTCTGACAAATATGTATTGAAAGATTAATTTTTATTAATATAGCTTGCACTTTAACTTGGTCTTAACCACTCAGCAGAAAAGCATAAACAAATAGAATAGAACTGAAATTTACTTCTCAGAGTTCTGGAGGCTGGAAGTCCAATATCAGGGTGCCAGCATCTGGTAGGGGCTTCTTGTATCATCCCATAGCTAGAGGTAAGAGAGGAGGGAGGGAGGAAGGAGGAAGAAAGGAAGGGAGGGAAGAGGAAGGAAAGAGGAGAGGAGAGGAAAGGAGAGGACAGGAGAGGAGAGGAGAGGAGAGGAGAGGAGAGGAGAGGAGAGGAGAGGGGAAAGAACTCAGACTTATCCTTTATAAGGACCCTACTCCCACAGCAATGAACTCACCCCCTTGATAATGACATTAACTCATGTATGTGAGTAGAGTCCTCAGGAACTAATCACCCCAACACATAAAATTTGGAGGATATATATTCAAACTACAGTACTGCCAGAATATTTAGTAGTAATCAAGAATCTGGGTGAAATGGATAAGGAAGTTCTTTGATCTGTTTTGCCATTGTTCAGTAGGTTGGAACCACTGGAGGAAAAACCCAGAAAGATTGGAAAAAATGAACCAAAATATTAAAATTAGTTGCTCTCTCAACTGGGATTATGCACACTTTTTAAATACTTTGCTGAACTTTACTACACTTCCCAAATAGTCTACAATAAACATGCATTTTTTGAATGAGGGACATTGTAATATAGTGATGACATAAAAATCAACTTGATGATTACAATATCAAACAATTAATTCCAACACCTTAGAAAAATTCTTTAGGCAATTTCCTTGTCTATACTCTATGAAACATTTTTCATTATTCCAACTTTTGTCAATCATTTTCATCTGTTGTTCAATTTCATATTAATGAAATCATATTTTATGTGTTCTTTTGAATGTCTTCTTTTTCTCAATATATCTTTGAGAATTATTCATATTATATCTATCAATAGTTTACTCCTTTAAGTTGTTGTGAAGGTATCACAATTTATCCCTTCTTTCCCTGGAGAGAATTTAGGGATTTTTTTTGTTCAGTTTGGGCCCATTATAATAAAACTTCATGAATTCCCTTGAACACTGCTTTTGTGGAATTACACATTTAGGAAAAGAATTGCTGAGACAGTGAAACCAGTGATGAGCGAGCTTTGTCTGTTAAAGGTAAATAGTACTGTACATGTTTTGAAACCTTATATTCTGTCATAATCAGTCATCTATGCTACAGACAATACATCGACAAATGGATGTTTCTTTGCAATAAAATTTTGTTTACAAAGGCAGGTGGTGCATTGTATTCTCCCCATGGGCTACTGCATTCTGAACGCTGCTAGAGACATTTGGTTTGCCGGGTAGAAAGTACTAAATGCTTTTCCTTAAGAGCTGTTTACTTAACCAAGTAACACAAGAATTGAGTAGTTGCTTCAGATCATTGTTAACACTCAGAGTTATCAACCTTTTTGGTTTGAGCCATTGTTATGACTCTACAGTGTATATAACTGTGGTTTAATTTGTAATTCCACAATATTAATGATGTTGAGCATTTAAAGTCTACATGTGAGCCACTGAAATTGTCTCTCCTCTAAAATGTTTGTTCAAGTCTTTAAAGCATTTTTAAAAATATTCTCTCTCTCTCTCTCTCTCTCTCTCTCTCTCTCTCTCTCTCTCTTTTGAGATAGGTTCTCACTCTATAATTCAGGTTGGCTTTGAACTCACTGTGTAGCCCAGAATGGCCTTGTATTTGTGATGATCTTCCTGCCTCAGCCCCCCAAGTGCTGGGATTATTGGTGTGAGCCGCCACACCCAACCTACCATAGTTTCTCTTAAATTACTTTGGTTGTTTGTTTATTTGAGACAAGGTCTTGCTATGTAGTCCAGGCTAGCCTTGAACTTGCTATGTAGTCCAGGCCAGCCTCAAACACACAATCTTCTTGCCTCAACCTCCTAAGAGCTGGGGTGATAAGCATGTATAGGACACCTTGCTTTTCTCTTTTCAAGATGGGGCTCTCTCTGTTGTTCAGGCTGGCCTTGAATTCCTGAGTGCAAGTGATCTTTCTTCCTCGGCCTCCCAAGTAAGCATTTTTGATTGGATTGTCATCTCAGATTTTTAGAAGATATCCTGGATATGACCCTGTATTATGCGTGGCCATACAGCAACATCTCCACAAACCTAGTGATGCAAAACAATACACATTGATTATCTGACAGTTTCTGTGATTCAAGAGTCTGAGCACAGCTGAGCTGGATCCTTTGCTTCTGGGTCTATGACAAGGGTACAGTGAGGATACAGGCCAGGACTAATGGTCTCATTGTGGCTCAGACGGGGAAGGATCTGCTTGCAAGCTGACATGAAGGACAGCAGCTTTTTGTCCCATGTGGGCTGTCAGTTTTTGAGGCGTAGTTTCTTGTTAGCTGTTACCCAGAGGTTGTGCTGAGTTCCCACACAACCACTTGTTCCTCAAAACCATGTGGGAGAATGTCTCCTCAGGAGGTGGGCAAGACAGGCTCATTGTATATAACTGCATTCATATCATCACCTTAGCCATGTTCTGTTGTTATCGACAGCTGAATTAGAAGCATTATAGGCAATCAGACAGGGCTAGGTCCTCGAATGAGCCAGTGCAGAAGACCAGACACCCTGTAACTGTGGGGGAGACAGACACCTCCACTGTGGTCTAAACCTCAAAACAAAATATAAATCAAATGCACCTACATACTTCCTAAGGATAAGCATCAGGAATTGATAATCTAAATAGGTCTCTATCACCCCGAGGAAGCCAGGAGTCAGCATCCCAACCCTCTACAGGAAGAGTCACTCTTCTATATCCATGCCCACTTGCTACGTGATTTGCTTCCCCATTTGTTCCTGATTTAATCAGTTTTACCTGTGCAATTAATCTTACTGGTTGGCCATAGTTCTGTCCCACCTCATGTCCACCTTGTGAGTTCCCATGTTTTTCTAACCTTTGACCCAACTCATTTTGTGGTTTTACTCTATAAAAGGCCCTAGCAAAGACAGAGTCTTTGGCAACCCACTCAGGACCCCTTCTGTCTCACTCTCAGGCAGAAGCTGCTTTTCTCTTAATAAATGTATTCTACTCTTAACCTCTGTTGTTCCTAAAATTCATTCTTTGGTTTTAGAGAACATGAACTCATACTGGGCATATAGTAGGTTTGGAGTTTCATTTTCCTGTATCACTATGGGATAGAAACAAGTCTCAGGTCCCACCAGTACTCAAAGGGGAGGTGATTATGCACAAACTCCAGGAGTCAGGGATTATGTGAACTAATCTAGAATCTGCTTCCCACAGACCTGATTAGACAGGTGTATTGCACATAACCTGCCTTTTCCTTTTCTTTGACAGAAAGATTTGATTTAAACTAAAACATTCTTTTTTATTTTATGGATAATGCTTTTCATGACCTGTTTAATGATTTGTTGCTGACAAAAGATCATGAAGATATTCTGTTAGTCTAGTTTTTTTCTGGAGCAGGGTTTCTAGACTTTGGCAGGATTGACATTTGGGGCTGGATACCTCTTTCTTGGGGAACTCTCCTGAGCATTATAACATGTTTAACACTATCTCTACCTCTGCCCACTAGATTTCAGCACCATCTCCTCCGCAGTTGTGACAAGCAAAAATGGTATCAAAAGGTTTCTTGGGGCAAAAAAGCCCCTAGTTGACAACTACTGTTTCAGATGCTGTATATCTCAGTGTTTATTTAATATGATGTCTACAGTTCACCAAAGTTTGTGGTTGCTCCTATCCACATGGATATTTTACTTCTCTGTATTTATTGAAAAGAGCATCATTTCTTTGATGAGTTGTATTTATTGCCTTGTCTTAAATTAAGTAACTTACATATGGCCTCTCTGTTCTGTCAAGTTTATCTAATGTCTATCCTTATGCCAATAAGATGTTTTATAGTAATATTTTTGGTAACCCTTGAAATTTGTTAATGTAAATCTTCAGAATCTGCTATCAAGATTGACCTGACCTGGAGGGCATAGTGGCACACGGCTGTAATCACAGCTACTTGGAAGGTTGTGGAGGAAGATCACAAGTTTGAGCCCAACCTGGGCAAATTAGTGAGACCCTGCCTCAATATGATAAATAAATAAATAAAATAAATAATTGGCTGGGGATGTAGCTCAGTGGCACCTGGGTTCAATCCCCAGTACTGGAAAAAGCATTGGCTAGAATATACTAGGTAGTTTTCATTTATGTATGTATTTAGAATAATTTTGTCAATTTTAACACATGCACACAAAAATCTCAGATTCTGATTGGAACTGAATCTAAAAATCAATTTAACATTATTGTAGTCCTAATGATATTGAATAGTATGGTACATAATACCTTTATAGTTTTCAGTGTAGCAGTCTTGCAACTATTTCATTAAATTATTTTTTATTTTAAAGGGAAAAATAGAAAAATCAAGAAGCAAACAAAAAACAACAACAAGAGCAAAATGACAACAACAGAAAACAATAGCATACAGGATTTCAAAACAAGATGATAAGAATTTAACAATAGTTGTTCTATTGCATATTGTTATCTTCAAAATAATTACTCAGGCTTCCTGTGGGCAGCCAGCACAGGCAGGGAGACATAGCCAGATCTGCCTCTGCTTACCAGCTGCCACCATCAGAAGGCTTGCTTCTTTCAGACAGCCAGTGCTCACTGGGAGAATCAAACACATCCCTGTGTGCCTGCCACTATTGGGGGAGTCCTGGTATAGACACACAGGCTGAGAGAAGAAGCAGCCCCACCACCACGCACCCCTGGCCATTGGGGAAGCTCCAGTGAAGCTGCACAGGTCTGGAGAGGCCTGCCCCATGCTGTGCTACCTACTGGGAACCTGGGGTCAGAGAAACACAGATCCTGTCCCATTCCCCTACCACCATGGAGGGGCATTCAACATGGGAAGTTTCTGGGACTCCACAACCTTCTTGTTGGGAGAAACCCAAGAAAATATCAAGATGAAGGAGCAAAAGGCAATCTCAGACCTCCAGCCCACACAGAGCAAGTCTGGGAGATATAGTCATGGAAGAAAATGGAAGTCACACACCTGAAATCTCTGGGAGGACAACAACTGAAATAAAGAAGCAACTTCATGAAACTGTACAAGTAATCAGTCAGAAATAATGTTTTAGGTAAAAGGAGAAATCAGAAGCATAGTGAAAAAAATTGCTGAGCATATCTAAAGAAAACATAGATAAAAAAAGAGGAGCATAGGAAAATGGTGGAAAGCTTGAATGAACAATATAGGAAGGAATTACAATGCATGAAACATATTCAAAGACATATCCAGGAAATTAAAAACTCCATCAAAAACTGGCAAAACTGCTTGAAAGACACTGAAGATAGACTTTCATACTTTGAAGAAGGATCGCAACTAGCAATCATGAAAGGAAAGATCTCTTAAAAATAACAAGGAACTAGGAAATAACAATTCAATGGCTGTAAGATGACACAAAGAAAAATAATTTAAGAGTGATAGGTACCAGCAAAGAAGCAGGAGTCAACACAAATGAAATAAAAAGGCTATTTATAAGTTCATATATTCCAATTTTCTATAGAGTTTTTATCATGAATGGCTGTTGGACTTTTGTCAAGTGTTTCTGTGTGTATTGACATGATCATCTGATTTTTGTCTTTAGCTTATTAATATGATGAATTACATTTATTGATTTGCATATGTTGA